>WSYH01000272.1:143058-244459 GCA_036426205.1 Ascaphus truei
GAAGTCTAGAGACACTGCTGAGAGAGCTGTCGCTGAAGCAGTGACGTCTGGTTGCAGAGGACCTTAAAAGGGACTAAAGATAAGGCAAGCGTTTTGTTCTTATCTGCAGAGACTTGTAGCAATGTACATGGTTTTGGGGTGCTGGACAACTGGCTTAGGCTGGCAGCCGGGTTAGTAAGGTGCTGCTGCAATGTGTAGTTAGCTTTCGCTAAAGGAAATAGGATTTGATTTATTATTTGGTTTTTCTCAAAGGGACGGGGGCTATTCATATTATTTATCCTGTAATAAAACCCCAAGTTAGAGAAATAAAGTGTTTCCTGCCTATTTGGGACAAAAGAGACTGCAAATGTGGTGTCTGCACTCCCATCACCAGATATAATTATATATATAAAATATGTCGGACATCACAAATATATTATTTATCATATATATATATATATAGATAGTGATCAAGTAATGAGTTCTTCAGTATTCGGTTGATACCTTTTTTATTGGAACTAACAATTTATGTCATCAGGACAAGCTTTCGAGTAGTTATCGCCTCTTCTTCAGCGTCAGCATATGAATACAAAGGTTTCATGGCTAAAACAGTGGTGGAGAGAGAGAAAAAAAAAAACAAAGATATTTACTTTCCTTATCTACAGATAATATACTGGTGTTTTTTTTCCTCTCTCCTACACTGTTGTAGCATTGGAACCCTTTGTATAACCATTATGCTAGACCTGAAAAGAGAGGATAACTCCGAAAGCTTGTCCTATGACATAAATTATTGTCCAAAAAAAAGGTTATCACAGAATACTGAAGACTCATTTATATGCACTATCGCAACTGACTAACAGGCTATTTTTGACTTTATTAATTATATGTCTGTGAGTGGGTATATATGTCACATGTCTGTAGTGGGGTTTAATGGCTTTGGCATCTCATCCAGCCTCTGTCTAAAAGCTGTGTTTAAAACGCAGTGCATTGGCTTGAGGATTGGTTGTGTAATACGAGCTTGCAGGACAAAAGGTGGCACTGAGTGCTCATTTGCATGTCATTCCGCAATCACTTGCTGCAGTGAAGAGCTGTATAACTGGGTGACAATGGGGAAAGACAGGGTTCGCAACAAACCTGTCTAAGTGTGCAAATGACATACAGTAATATTTAAGTTGCTTATCTTTATGTGAGGGTTTTCTATTTTCCTTTTTTACCACCATAAACTATAGTAGGTGGTGATTACACTAGTATAGTCAAAAAAACCTGCTTTGCCATTAAGGACCAACCTCACCACTGATGATACCCTCAAGGTTGAAACTGTCTGTGAGTGGGTTTTTTCAATGGATTCCGGTATCTCATTCCACAGCATCGGTTCTCAAAAGACTGTGCTGTGTTTAAAACAGCATGCAGTGGCTTGAGGATTGGCTTGTGTAATACGAGCTTGAGACAAAAGGTGGCACTGAGTGCTCATTTGCATGTCATTTCCCAGAATCCCTTGCTGCAGTGGAAGCGCTGTATGCTGGGTGACAATGGGGAAAGACAGGGTTGCAGACCTGTCTAAGACATGCAAATGAACATACAGTAATATTTACAGTTGCTTTATGCTTTACTGTGGAGGGTTTTTGTCACTGTTTTTACCCACCATAACCTTAATAGTATATATATATATATATATATATATATATATATATATAGTATATCTGCAAACAGGCCTTGTGTTAATGATATAGAAATGTAAGGACACTTGCTACAATTATTGTATCAGTATGAGTGAGCCCCTAATTCAGTCAGCTGCATTGAACTTTGAATATGATTACAACAAGGCCTGCTTACACCCATCAATGCCTTTAGTTTTGCACTCTATATATAATATATATAATCAGAACCAACATTACAGGCCCTAATGGCTGCAAAGAGGCCTTGTTTGCTGTTAATTACAACTTCTACACAGCTGACTCAATTAGGCCCTCAAGCATACTGACCCAGTAATGTTTTAAACTTTGATGAACTGTGAATATAATTACAACAAGGCCTGTTTGCACACATCAAGGCCTTGAATTTAGAAGTATATATATATATATATACTAAATACTAAAGTATATATATACTGCTAAATTCAAGGCCTTGATGTGTGCAAACAGACCTTGTTGTAATTATATTCACAGTTTATCAAAGTTTATAACATTACTGGGTCAGTATGCTTGAGGGCCTAATTTGACGGTCCAGAGGAGGAGGACTAAACACCACCCTCCCCACCCCCCCTTACTCCCCCGCCCCAAAAGTTTTTCTGTGCAATAAAGTTAGAGATAATGTTTGTATGATATGTCATGTCTGTGGTGCGGTGCATATGTATAAATGCACTGCACCGCCGTGTTTGTCACAGTTTTTTTTTCCTTTTGGGGAAACCATTAAAAAAAATGTATGTGAGTTATGTGGGATATGCACTGCGCCGTTGTTTACGTCGCGGTTTTTTTTCCGTTTCGAAAATGATTTATGTACTGTTATAATCTTGTTGTAAAGATTCGCTGCATAATAAAAGAATTTTCAAAAAAAAAAGCTGTCTGTGGGTGGTTTTCTGGGTATGCACCTTAACCCTGGCTGTGCTCAAAGCTGTGACCATGCAGCAAGCTTAAGCCTATAGGGAACCATGTTAAAAATGGTTATTGAGGCAAAAAGTGACACTGTGTGCTCATTTGCATGTCATTTCCCAGAATCCCTTGCTGCAGTGGAAGTGCTGTATGCTGGGTGATAATGGGGAAAGGCGGGGTTGCAGACCTGCCTAAGACATGCAGATGAGCATACAGCTATATTTGCATATTTGCTTTCCTGTGGAGGGTTTTTGTCACTTTTTTTACTCACCATAACTTAACTCAGTATTATATATTTTTTTTACTCACCATAACTTAACTCAGTATATATATACTGCTAAATTCAAGGCCTTGATGTGTGCAAACAGGCCTTGTTATAATTATATTCACAGTTCATCAAAGTTTATAACATTACTGGGTCAGTATGCTTGGGGGTCTAATTGAGTCAGCTGTGTAGAAGTTGTATTTAACACCAAACAAGGCCTCTTTGCAGCCATTAAGGCCTGTAATGTTGTTCCTGATTGTATATATTATATATAGAGTGCAAAACTAAAGGCATTGATGGGTGTAAGCAGGCCTTGTTGTAATCATATTCAAAGTTCAATACAGCTGACTGAATTAGGGGCTCACTCATACTGATACAATAATTGTAGCAAGTGTCCTTACATTTCTATATCATTAACACAAGGCCTGTTTGCAGACAACACTGGCAGAGATATATATATCTATATATCTATATATCAGTAAATATATATACACACACACACAGAAAATAGGCAATGTGTATGTGTTTGTGTGTATACATTTATAGAGATACAGAGATAGACTACAGATATATTCATATACACTTACAGATCTGTTATTGTAACCAAAAATCATACATGATCACATGCCAACATGATGAACTATGAATGAAGATTAAGGTAAGTAATGTCTTACAGTGTTAAGACACAAGAAAACATAACATTAAAATGTAGGCTATGTTATATGGGTAATTATATTAATTTGTATGTAAATAATATTAGCATGAAATAACAATGTAAATTACAATAATAAACCTGAAACATCTCATACTGAACAAGAGCTAAGTGAAAGTCATCTCCATTTACATGAAAAGTGTGTCATAATGGATTAACATTAAACAACTGATGATTAATAGTTATTCATATGTTCTAAAATATGCCTTCACTCATTCAGTGAATGA
Organism: Ascaphus truei; assembly: GCA_036426205.1. Taxonomy (NCBI): domain Eukaryota; kingdom Metazoa; phylum Chordata; class Amphibia; order Anura; family Ascaphidae; genus Ascaphus; species Ascaphus truei. Next base: position 146,830 of record WSYH01000272.1, read on the forward strand.
GCATTTATAAACATGCATGTGTACAAGGACATACTTGAATGTTTGCAAGCATCTGTACATGATCATACATACACTATGCATGAAAGAGTCGGTAGTAAACAACACCACTACACAAAATAATTTAGTGAATTTGCTTATTTATTTTTGTTTATCCTTTTGAGAGCGAGTCACAGGCCTGCTTGTTGGCTGTTGTGTTCGCCTTTTCCCTGTGCCAAGTACTCTCGTCTTAACTGTAGCACTTTTAGTGGCCTGTGGCAGTTCTGGGGCACTGGGTGTAGGCTGTGGCTCTTCAGGGGCACTGAGTGTGGGCTGTGGCACTTCAGGGACACTGGGTGTGGGCTGTGGCACTTCAGGGGCACTGGGTGTGGGCTGTGGCAGTTGTGAAACACGAGATACATTGCAACAGTGGTGGTGGAGCACTTTCTTGTGTTTGTGTTTTTGTCTTCTTCCAAAAGCTGGTGATTAGTAATTGTTGACCAAACTTTCTTTTGCGTGTCTCATTTGTAGGTGTCGGTTCAATATTTTGAACAGATAATGTAAGCGGTTGGATGTTGACAGGGACCTGCACAGAACTTGCACCAACTGTACCGGTAACAACCTGAAGTGGGGAATGAAGAAGTGATGACTATGGAGAAAAATTAGCAGCATGTAAAGAGCCATCCTCTGATGGGGTAAAGTGGAATTGTTGTTCTCTTGCTGTACTCCGAAACTGACTGGCTTGGCTTACATTCAGAACTAGTGCTTTGTAATGTCCTGTTTAGATTTTGGATTTCTTTAGGAACTTGGATGATGACATTTTTTATTTGTGACATTTCTGATATTGTCCTTTTATGCATCCTTTCATGCAGTGACATCATCCTTTCATGCATTGACATCATTTCTGAATGGCGACGATTTTCTTCACCCAAGATTCGTTCTTCAGAAGCTGCAATAGCTGAGAATGTGTCACGTTCATGAGGACTTGAAGGCTGTATTAATCCAGGAGTGTCAACAACTTCATGGTCACTTGAGTGAATTTGTCCTTCAGCGGAAACATCTGGTTCTACAAATAAATAAAGACATTATGAACTGACATGGAAGTTTCACATTTTTTTAGCCTATAATGATAGTTGTTCTCATAGTGGAACACATAACATGTTTCCATAATGTATTATTTGTGTCCAATTAAAAGATGATGCTTGAAGCAACAATGACGTTTCGCCTCAGTGTGAAAGAAGAATGAATTAACGTTTGTTGTAACATCACAACTCGTAGCCGATACTTGAAAACACACACAATACATGTTGTGTCATGAAACACTACATCTCCTGTGTCAATAACGGATCTGAAGTTCATTACATGTGAAAGGCATTTATTTGGCATGGCAAATGAAATGCTTACAATGTACACATTATATATGGCCTGCACCTCATACACCCCCCTTCCATTCTTGATAATGACATTGATGAGGCAGGTGACGAGACGTGTTCTGTGTGACGTGACACAGGAGCTGCCGGACCAACTATATAGAAGAATAACATCAGAATTTCATTGTCATGTGTACATAATTAACATTAAGTATCTGTAGTGGGAGTACTTATGACTAAATATCAGTATCACGTTACGAAATCACAATGATATGGTTAGTGCAATCTGTATATTATCCATCTTAACACAAATGTACATGTGAAACTAATCGTCCAATTTCTTTTAAACACCATACAACATTCATACAATGTTAATGCAGATATGTATAAAGGAATGCGTTATAAAATTAACTAGTCTGTTGTACATACACTGCATATGTTGGGTATTAATATAGCTACAATAATGTACATCACTGCCATGAAAGCAAAGTTGACTCTGCTTATAATTCAGCACCTAATTGTGGAAATGTGTATGAATGTTTTTAGAGATCTGTCAGAACATTTAAGAGAAGCAGGTGTAGCGCTCAATGTGGCTGACACTCAGCAACACATGCAGTGTGTCGCTCACAGATGGTACTGGTGTGAGAAGGTGGCGTATCTATAACGTTACAATAATTTATAACTGAAAGAATGAGTAACGTACGTTTTAATATATCGTGGAAAGGTGGTTGAAAGTAGTAAGATAATTACCATTTCAAATGAATGTGATGAACTTCTGTTCACCTTGTCAGCTTCTAACAACTGTAAGCCCTCCCCCAACACTTGACACCACCATGACCCCTGAGCTGCTTCTACCACCTGTAAGCCCTCCCACAAGACTTCACCCTACCATGACCCTGTGAGCTGGCTCTCTACCCAACACCACCCCCTCTGTTCACCTCTATGCTGTGATTACACACATCGGCACTGATATAACCAGGATCAGTGCTGATGTAGGGGACACTGCGATGATCAGCTAGACCGGCTCCCCATGTCATTACTCTGTGCACGCTATTGCTCCAACCTGTAGAGAGGGGGGACGGGGTGTGTTGGGGCTTTGACCCACTTCAATATTAACCTCCTGTATACCCTACTCCAGCACACTCGTTTGTTGGCAAATGCAGCGATCCATGACCTGCTGAGTAGCTTCTCAAGCTGTTAATGTCCACACATTAACCCTTACAGTTAGCGCAAGCATCATACTTACCAACGCATCACTGTGGAGGTTGCTCTGACATCAGCTTCCACCTCCTGCGCATGATAAGACCCTGGTGGAATTAACCATAAGCGCATAGTGCTTGTGTGTGGCAGCTAAGTTTACACTGTGCTACAACAGTAAGGGGCACTGAACCAACAACAGCAGAGCAGCAGACATCACCAACAACCTACCACAACATTGTAGGAGTACCTATCTGGCCTCAAATCACCTCCTAGGTGTTTTGGTGATTTCCTATAGTTGCTCTAGTTCAGCTATACCTAACAACAGTAATCACTGCTTGCCTAATAGCCTGCACCTTAGAAAATAGGCAACACATATCCCTTATCACACACACACACACACACACACACACACACACACACAGAAAGATAGACAATGTGTGTGTATACATATATACAGTAGATAGAGATACAGAGATAAACTACAGATATATTCATACTCACTTACAGATCTGTTATTGTAACCAAAAATCATACATGATCACATGCCAACATGATGAACTATGAATGAAGATTAAGGTAAGTAATGTCTTACAGAGTTAAGACACAAGAAAACATAACATTAAAATGTAGGCTATGTTATATGGGTAATTACATTAATTTGTATGTAAATAATATTAGCATGAAATGACAATGTAAATTACAATAATAAACCTGAAACATCTCATACTGAACAAGAGCTAAGTGAATGTCATTTTCCATTTACATGCAAAGTGTGTCATAATAGATTAACATTAAACAACTGATAATTAATACTTATTCATATGTTCTAAAATATGCCTTCACTCATTCAGTGACTGAGCATTTATAAACATTCATGTGTACAAGGACATACTTGAATGTTTGCAAGCATCTGTACATGATCATACAGTACATACACTATGCATGAAAGAGTCTGCAGTAAACAACACCACTACACAAAATAATTTAGTGAATGAGCTTATTTATTTTTGTTTATCATTTTGAGAGCAAGTCACAGGCCTGCTTGTTGGCTGTTGTGTTCGCCTTTTCCCTGTGCCAAGTACTCTTGCCTTAACTGTAGCACTTATAGTGGCCTGTGGCAGTTCTGGGGCACTGGGTGTGGGCTGTGGCACCTCAGAGGCACTGAGTGTGGGCTATGGCACTTCAGGGGCACTGAATGTGGGCTGTGGCACTTCAGGGGCACTGAGTGTGGGCTGTGGCACTTCAGGGGCACTGAGTGTGGGCTGTGGCACTTCAGGGGCACTGGGTGTGGGCTGTGGCACTTCAGGGACACTGGGTGTGGGCTGTGGCAGTTGTGAAACACTTGAGATACAGTACATTGCAACAGTGGTGGTGGAGCACTTTCTTGTGTTTGTGTTTTTGTCTTCTTCTAAAAGCTGGTGATTAGTAATTGTTGACCAAACTTTCTTTTGCGTGTCTCATTTGTAGGTGTCGGTTCAATATTTTGGACAGATGATGTAAGTGGTTGGATGTTGACAGGGATCTGTACAGAACTTGCACCTACTGTACCGGTAACATCCTGAAGTGGGGAATGAAGAAGTGATGACTCTGGAGAAAAATTAGCAGCATGTAAAGATCTATCATCTGATGTGGAATTGTTGTTCTCTTGCTGTACTCCTAAACTGATTGGCTTGGCTTACATTCAGAACTAGTGCTTGTAATGTCCTGTTTAGATTTTGGATTTCTTTAGGAACTTGGATGATGACATTTTTTATTTGTGACATTTCTGATATTGTCCTTTCATGCATCCTTTCATGCAGTGACATCATCCTTTCATGCATTGTGGGGATTCTTTTCTGGTCCTCTCTGGATCATATCTGTAATTAAATGTTAATCATCCCATAAGCACCTGCTATCGATACTTAATTATTGTGTACACCACAGGTTGAGCGGCCTCATTCCCTTTAGTAAATCTATTAATATGCATCAATATAAAAATATATATATACTGTTGTAATATAAATATAAATATACAAAATATATATACTGTTGTAATATAAATATACAATATATATATACTGTTGTAATATAAATATAAATATACAAAATATATATACTGTTGTAATATAAATATACAAAATATATACTGTTGTAATATAAATCTAGAGAAATAACAAAGATATTAGATACAGTACTGTAGATGTACAGTACATTTTTTGATATAAATTTTTTTTTAAGTTGTATAAATATACTTACGCGTTTGTTACCCTTGGTGCCCTTTTGCGTTCTCTGTTTTTCCCGTGTGCATGATAGCTCACGGTGGTTGCTGGCACAATGAGGCCAGACGTAGCTAACCAGCATTGGATAGCAGCAATTCGGTGTCCGCTCGTGTACATCTCCTTAATTCGCATGCTGAGCTCCTTGGAAATCTTTTTAACAGGCATTGCTGCGAATAGAAAGAAATACAAACACAAGAATGTATATTCGATGTTTAGTCGATGTGTGTTCAATGTGCAGTGAATCCACAAAATGGATGGTGTATTTATACGATAATGACTCACATTAGAGTACGCCCACTTTCAACACCTGTACCTTGCTGCCATGCATAAAAGGTTACACATTTTGCATAGCCCACCACTCCATGATCTTTATCTGAACTTGCCCTTGTCCAGATACTGCATTGTGCCTCCTGCTTCCATGGAGCAACCCCGATTCTACGGACGAAGGAACCCATTCGCCTCTGCCGTGCCTGTCATGCAGAAAAAGCGAAAGGCGGTTGCCGTTTCCACGCCAAGGCAAAAGCGACAGGCCAAGGCCAATAAAGAAAACCTTCTGCTGACCCCAAAGGGTTTTCATAGACGTCAGCCTTATTATGTCAAGAAGAAATTAGGTGATGTACTCTCGACGCAAAACGATTGGCAGCCAACCCATCGAACCCGCAGACCACTTCCTCCCATACGCTTCGATGACTCTGCCGCCGCTGTCCCGGAAATCTTCAGCCTGTCTTCTCCACCCCTCATCCTCGACGCTGCCGCCACCCTCTCGGAAACCCACAGGCCATCTTCTCCAGTTCTATCCGACGACGCTGCCGCTGGTGCCTCTGAAATCCATGGGTCACTTTCTCCTTTGCTCTTAGACGACTCTGCTTCTCGCCCGGAAATCCAAAGGTCACTTTCTCTATCCCTCTTCGACGACGCTGCCGCTTCTCCTCTACCGGATATCCACAGGTCACCTCCTCCACCCTTCTTCGACGACGCTGCTGCTTCTCTCCATGGAACCTCCATCTCATCCTCCATCAACACCCATCCACCCAGATGTCCACATGCCATGCAAAAGAAGCAGCTCATTAGACCGGTTGCTGAATGGGATGTGTGGATATCCCTGGGAACTCTATTGTGCTGGCAAAGATAGATCTGCTTCTGGAGACCATGCTAAATGTGGAGCAACGGATGCTACATATGGATCAACGGATGCTAGATATGGATCAACGGATGCAACATATGGATCAACGGATGGATCGACGGATGGAGAAGATAGAGGCTGACATAGCGGGTATACATCATTTGCTCGGTGCTCATGGCCCTGTTTCCCCGATGCCGGAGCAGGAGGGTGACATGGATGTGATGAATGGGAGCATCGACCCCCTTCCATCACCAAGCGCACCCCCTCCACCAGAAGATGTAGTGTACATGTATGCCATTGAGGACATGACAACCCCGTTAAGACCACACCAGGAGACAACACGGCGACCAAGACCGGAGGAAAGCTTCCTCCCAGACAACCTACCATCGACCGTCGCCTCAAGCACACTCGCTCCCAGAAGACCTACATTCGCTCGCATTGATACGGTGCCCGACATCACCCTGTGCGATCTGCCACCGGCGCTCAGGGAGAAGTATAGGGTGATGAGTGCTGGTGCACCCCACAAGTATGCCTTGTTACTTTTTAAGCCCCATGTGCCCTACTCGTTTTACTGCGACTGGGCCTTCAGAGTGAACTACGAAGGAAATCGCGTAAAAAAGGCGCTTCCTTCCAATTTAAGAAAGACCATTCTGGAGGAATTGCGGCGCTTTTATACAATTACAGATCCTGTAATGAAAGGCGTTCGAGACGGCATTAATGGCGTTTTGCGCCATGCAAGGAATTGGCCATGGACGGACAATGTGGTGGACTTTCTGGTTTAATCACGGGTACTGTAAGACCATACTGTTGTGCTGAACTGTACTGTACATATTTTGACCTGCTGAACTTAAATAAAGAAGATGTTGTTGTGTGTTTTTTAACTTGTATTTATACAGAAATGTTTTAACTTGCTGTACACACACACAGGACATGCACCATTCCAGTCCCCGAGGGCCGCAAACAGGCACGGTTTTCAAAGGTTACCCTGAAAACTGGGCCTGTTTGCTGCCCTCGAGGACTGTAATGGTGCAGGCTTGACTGACTGTTTTGCACACATCCCACTGTATTCTGTATGTTTTGACTTGCCGTTCTTTAATAAAGGAGATGTTGTTTGTATAACATCTGACTGTAAACCATACGGACTGAATGTAAATGTTTTTACTTTCTGTACATAAATGTTTTCACTAGCAGTAAACCATACACCTGTTGATGTTTTGAATTGCTGTGCACTTAAAATGTTTCTACATTGTACAGTATTTGTAAATAAATGTTTTTGTACTTACTACACCAATAAAAGAACATGTTGATTTGTTTTACATTGTTCCATTGGCTCCTTTGCTACTGTAACAAAATACAGTGTTTCTAGAATGTACACTACTGTCCAGGCATACTGTACTGTATACTGTAGGCATGCTCAGTACAAGAGTATTTAAAAAAAAATAGAAGACACATACTGTACTGTATGCACTGGCACAGTATAGAAGACACATCCTGTATGTACAGTACTGTAACACATGTAGAATAAATGCATAGTTTTTATTTTTTGGGGTTTATTACACAGTATACTGTATATAAAAAAGTATTGTATACTGTACGGCCGGAAAACATCAGCATACTGTTTCAGGTACAGTATTCTATCCTAATCAATAACAACGGCCACTAAACTGTAGACTCCGGTACGTGGGTTTTTAAATCCGATTCAGCAATGTGCAGGCATTGTTACACAAAGCGATATTATCCATCGAAATCCCTCCATTAGCCGTTTTCTTTTCTGAGGAAAAACAAAAAGAAAAGTTTTACTGTAATGGTCAGTCCCCTAAAGAAGTTCCCAGCCAGTCCCACCAATAATTTTCTCGGGGGGCGTCTCCTGTTCCCATGCGCATGCGTCTCCCGTGTAATGACACGCATATGCGTTTCAAGAAGGTTCCAATGCGCATGCGCCTAGCGTTCCACCAATTGTTCAGTATCTGCAGCACAGTACTGGAGAAGCCGCTCAGCCCATAATATTGCTTACAGGAGAATTGCTGGACTTTTGGAATGCATCGATAGTGATACTGTATTGTCAAAATAAAAAAAACACATAAAGTAATACGGCAACAATACTCACCATAGAATTTCCCATTCAGCTGGCGCCGGCAGTGGGCCACTGCCAGTCCAGTGTTCTTGATCATCCACGTCGATAGTTTGCAGCGGGACTAGTCCACCTGTAGTCAGCTGATGAGGCTGGAAATTGCTTAGGTACATGCAAGCTTGATCGAAACTGCACGCGAAATCCGGCTCAGGCTCGCTGGACAGACAGCAAGGGTTGTCACTGATGGTGGGACCGTTATTGGAAGCCGGCGCTGGTGCTGGTGCTGGTGCTGGTGCATTGCTTGGCAGCGACTGTCGTTTCTTAGTTGGTTTTAACATGACCTTTCGCCTTTTGCCGTCTGCACGATCATAGATACAGGAAAAAGCCGGTGATACACACCAATACCCTCCAACAAATTGTGGCTCAATACGATAAAAACAGGGATCGCTACATAACCTTTTCCTTACTGCACGCTTCCACGTATAAAGAGCTGGCGAAAATTTGTAAAAGTCATAGTTTTCGATAAAATACTGATAAATTTGAACAACTGTTGCCATCTTATCATCTGTTGCATTAATCGCGGCCCATATCAAATACGCGTAACTTCTGTCGGGTTTTTGGAAAACGGGCTGCACTCTCTGGAGAATACTGTAACAGAAACTGGTCTTTGTCTTTCTTAATATGAAAAGCCTAAATTGATACATTTTTTGCAACCTCTTCCTTCAGTCTCAAGGCCAAGTTCCAATAGCACACTGTGGTATCTTTTTTACACGAAACACCGGCAAGTCGACACATTACTGAAGCACATGCGCATTACTATTCATGAATATCTGCCATCTGGCGGACACGCGAAGAATTGCAACCTATTAAATCCGAACCATTCTCAATAAACGCATCAAACGCGCGTCAACCGCGCATGACCCACGCATGACCCGTGGCTGAGAACGCAAAATGAATGCGGCATGCTCCCGGTGAATTACGTCGCATTCCAGGAAAAAGCCAGGGAAAAACCGGCGATGTGTTAGAATAAAATGAGCCGCAGCAGTATATATTGTGATAGTGAGGTGAAACTATAAGAGATGAATATATTACATTTATATAAAGATATCTAAATATACCACCACTGCGAATACCTCACAGTGGTACCAATCTAATTATATATATATAGATGAAAACACAAAAGAAAAAGAAACCTCTAAAATAGCACTCAGACAAATAATTGCAAAAATATAAAGGGTACTTTAATTAAATCCAAAAGATAACAGAAAAACAAACAGCTGACCAATGAACCCGCCTGACTATAATAGATTAGTGGACAAGAGAAAATAACAAAAGTTAATATATACAAGACCCAATAAAAATACAAGAAAAATTGATGCCCCAAAGAATAGACCTAACTCACTGCAGGAAAAGGTAATTTCCTGCAGTGAAATAAATCAGACCGGCCGGTCCCAAGGAATATTACTGGCTAGAGGACATCATACAATAAGGTCAAAAATACAAACTAACAAAAGCATACAATCAAAGAAAACCATGGTGCTGAATTGATGACTGTTGGAGTGTAAAAAACACTATAATAAGCTAGTTGCAGTACAGATGATATTAGTAAGAAGGCATACATATACAAAAATTCATTTAGTAACCCAAATACATAAAAATGCAAATAAGATGGGGAAACAAATGAGGGGTAAATAATCTGAGATACTCAGCTCCTGACAAAATGAAGTACTGCAACCATCAGACAGCACAGCACAGTCCACTATTAATGTCCAAGGATATAGGACATTGATGAAGGTTCAAAAATAGAACATAGGCAGGCAGGGTCAGCAGCAGCAAAAATTAAAATTAGCCCACTAACGCGTTTCGCCCGCAAAGGCTTCCTCACGAGTGGTGCTAAGGCTATGTCTCAAGAGCGTTTAAATAGGCAGGAGATTAACTCAAAATTCGCGCCAAAAAAACAGTTAGTTACAGATGTATTCAATTGCCTCATCAATTCTGTCTCTCCGGTATTATTACAGCACTCAGCAGCTACGTGTAGTCCCGCGAGACTTCAAACCGTGCATTGCACATGTACAGTGGACATATAGTTGTTGCGCCCGCCATCTTGTTTGTGGGCTGTGGCATTATTTTGCCCATAGTGACGTCACAGTCTCGCGAGAAGAGCGCAGCTCGCACATGCGCAAATACTTGGGTGATTGATAATATAGTACATGCGCATCTGCATCATTACTCCAACGGCCGCCATCTTTATTATGGCATAGTCCCGTTTTTGCCCAGAAGTTCGAGGCATGCACTTAGAAGTAAGCTGCAGATATTTACATACGTGCAGTTGCATTCCATATGTTACAAGGAAAGTTGACACTGCCCTTTATAAGGGTATAATCATACAGGCTTAAGCATTTTTGGCAAATTCAAAGCTTTGTGCAAATGCAACAGCTGGATCCAAAACCCAGACAGCTCATAATATGGTTTGCACACTGTAATTACAGCGGCCAAAAGATCCGCTTGATAATAGTAGCAGCATCTCTCATTGCTTATAGTGTCTTTAGAATCTTGTCCTGATAAGGATCAGATGAAGGCAAAAATGGATGCATCAGTAAGGCGAAAGTCCATCTTTTTAGAAATATCCAATATGAACAGCTAGTATATTCGTGGATTCGTTTGTCTACATTGACGGAAGGAGGTACCACATCAAAACAGAATGAAGTATTCCAATCAGCTACACCTTATAACCAGCGGAAGGATAGAATATATGCTGATCTATGATTGTAGGAGAGAAGATAAAGACATTAGAACATCACAACCAAAACATATTATTTCCCATTTTGAGTGATCACTGGCACTGCAACTAGGAGACACCAAAACAAGATGTGTTTAAACAGAGATATCTGATTATATGACTAAAAGGGAGGGCTGAGTAAAGGGAAAGACTGACATTATTGTTAATAAATTAAGCCTAAAAAACAATAACAACCTAATTCCCATAAACCAAAAAACCCCAATAAAATTAGAAAAAAGATATATATACAGAATACAACTGTCACTACCAGGTTCCCATATAGCCGCTACAGTAACACCTATAACCACAAAAACAAGGTAATATTATCACATACAATAATGCAGAAACAGTAAATCATAAACCAGAGTAATATCATAGGAACATTGAAAAACCCAAGTAGTCATTGAGACCACTCGGGATCATTGATCCTAATGTCACAATCCATCTGCATTCGTGTTGCAACAGAGTTCTCTCAAGGTCACCCCCCCGTATCCCCAGGGTGACCCGCTCTATTGCGAACGCAGATAGTAGTGAGTTGTTTGATTCATGTTCATGCAGAAAGTGTTTAGCTACCATAGTAATCTTCTTAAATGAATCTAGATCCTTCTTTGCATTTTTAATGTTTCTACTATGCTCCATGATCCTGGAGCTGTTCAGCCTGCAAATTTGTGAAACAAACATCCACCTTCAAGGATAGCAAAGGGAACAATGAATTCAATATCAAACAATTCCTGAATTGTAAATCAAAGGGAGTCATTTACTGCCTAATGTGTCCCTGTAATAAAACATACGTTGGTATGACTACCAGGGAAGTACGCTTCAGGATCATGGAGCATAGTAGAAACATTAAAAATGCAAAGAAGGATCTAGATTCATTTAAGAAGATTACTATGGTAGCTAAACACTTTCTGCATGAACATGAATCAAACAACTCACTACTATCTGCGTTCGCAATAGAGCGGGTCACCCTGGGGATACGGGGGGGGTGACCTTGAGAGAACTCTGTTGCAACATGAATGCAGATGGATTGTGACATTAGGATCAATGATCCCGAGTGGTCTCAATGACTACTTGGGTTTTTCAATGTTCCTATGATATTACTCTGGTTTATGATTTACTGTTTCTGCATTATTGTATGTGATAATATTACCTTGTTTCTGTGGTTATAGGTGTTACTGTAGCGGCTATATGGGAACCTGGTAGTGACAGTTGTATTCTGAATATATATCTTTTTTCTAATTTTATTGGGGTTTTTTGGTCTATGGGAATTAGGTTGTTATTGTTTTTTAGGCTTAATTTATTAACAATAATGTCAGTCTTTCCCTTTACTCAGCCCTCCCTTTTAGTCATATAATCAGATATCTCTGTTTAAACACATCTTGTTTTGGTGTCTCCTAGTTGCAGTGCCAGTGATCACTCAAAATGGGAAATAATATGTTTTGGTTGTGATGTTCTAATGTCTTTATCTTCTCTCCTACAATCATAGATCAGCATATATTCTATCCTTCCGCTGGTTATAAGGTGTAGCTGATTGGAATACTTCATTCTGTTTTGATGTGGTACCTCCTTCCGTCAATGTAGACAAACGAATCCACGAATATACTAGCTGTTCATATTGGATATTTCTAAAAAGATGGACTTTCGCCTTACTGATGCATCCATTTTTGCCTTCATCTGATCCTTATCAGGACAAGATTCTAAAGACACTATAAGCAATGAGAGATGCTGCTACTATTATCAAGCGGATCTTTTGGCCGCTGTAATTACAGTGTGCAAACCATATTATGAGCTGTCTGGGTTTTGGATCCAGCTGTTGCATTTGCACAAAGCTTTGAATTTGCCAAAAATGCTTAAGCCTGTATGATTATACCCTTATAAAGGGCAGTGTCAACTTTCCTTGTAACATATGGAATGCAACTGCACGTATGTAAATATCTGCAGCTTACTTCTAAGTGCATGCCTCGAACTTCTGGGCAAAAACGGGACTATGCCATAATAAAGATGGCGGCCGTTGGAGTAATGATGCAGATGCGCATGTACTATATTATCAATCACCCAAGTATTTGCGCATGTGCGAGCTGCGCTCTTCTCGCGAGACTGTGACGTCACTATGGGCAAAATAATGCCACAGCCCACAAACAAGATGGCGGGCGCAACAACTATATGTCCACTGTGCATGTGCAATGCACGGTTTGAAGTCTCGCGGGACTACACGTAGCTGCTGAGTGCTGTAATAATACCGGAGAGACAGAATTGATGAGGCAATTGAATACATCTGTAACTAACTGTTTTTTGGCGCGAATTTTGAGTTAATCTCCTGCCTATTTAAACGCTCTTGAGACATAGCCTTAGCACCACTCGTGAGGAAGCCTTTGCGGGCGAAACGCGTTAGTGGGCTAATTTTAATTTTTGCTGCTGCTGACCCTGCCTGCCTATGTTCTATTTTTGAACCTTCATCAATGTCCTATATCCTTGGACATTAATAGTGGACTGTGCTGTGCTGTCTGATGGTTGCAGTACTTCATTTTGTCAGGAGCTGAGTATCTCAGATTATTTACCCCTCATTTGTTTCCCCATCTTATTTGCATTTTTATGTATTTGGGTTACTAAATGAATTTTTGTATATGTATGCCTTCTTACTAATATCATCTGTACTGCAACTAGCTTATTATAGTGTTTTTTACACTCCAACAGTCATCAATTCAGCACCATGGTTTTCTTTGATTGTATGCTTTTGTTAGTTTGTATTTTTGACCTTATTGTATGATGTCCTCTAGCCAGTAATATTCCTTGGGACCGGCCGGTCTGATTTATTTCACTGCAGGAAATTACCTTTTCCTGCAGTGAGTTAGGTCTATTCTTTGGGGCATCAATTTTTCTTGTATTTTTATTGGGTCTTGTATATATTAACTTTTGTTATTTTCTCTTGTCCACTAATCTATTATAGTCAGGCGGGTTCATTGGTCAGCTGTTTGTTTTTCTGTTATCTTTTGGATTTAATTAAAGTACCCTTTATATTTTTGCAATTATTTGTCTGAGTGCTATTTTAGAGGTTTCTTTTTCTTTTGTGTTTTCATATTTAACTTTTCCTCAAGCACCACCTACAGTTTATTTTTTCTATCTGTTATAATTATCTCAGGTATATTTTTCCTGATTTAAGTAGGTTATTTAGACATTGCATTAATTTTTTGGAAGTGATGCGGTATTCATTTTTGTGTCTTTGATATATATATAGATGTTTATATCAATAATTGATATTGACCTATTGTATCTTATCTTTCGCAGCAAAGAAAGAAGGAATGAACAGACCTGAGCTTGTATCCTAGATCACTAGCATCGCAAACATGTCAAGACTGTACTATACAACCCATTGAGTGTTGATTATATATGTGTATACCTAACGTGAATACCAATAACCTATTAGTGTGATTAAATACAGTGTATATTTACAATATGAATAAATATATATAATGAAATAATTTGTGTTAATGTGTTATAAATATATATGACAAAATACCCATGTGTAATAGTGAATGAATAACTCACTAATAAATTATTATTATTATATATAATATGTATAATTAAATATATAAAAGATAATATGTATATTAACCCTAAATTATGTGTGCTGTGTTAATCATTATATATGAAATAATTGTGAAAAAGAGAAAAATCCCATGAGACAAAATACAAAGGGAACATGTCAAGCATGTTCAACCCAGACCTTTATATGTCGTCATCATAGAGGAGGGGAGAGAATGAAGAATAACCAGAATTAAACCACAGTACTGATGTCAATACAATCGTTTAAGCCATCTGGATTCAATGCATTAAGAATATACAGTAGATCCAGTATGTTTCTCGTAGATTTAAAAGTGTATATATATCACCATTTAGTAGAGCAGATTTAATAGCTTCTATGCCCATTGCCCATTGCCACTAATGTGACTGGATCTTGATTATGCATAGACTTATAGTGGCGAGATAAGATGTGTGTTTGCAATCCGTGTATAATATAATAACTTGCAAACATCTAAAAACCACTAATTCTATTTCATCATTTTCAAATGGGTCTGTGCATCTAGTAAAGGGACATATAGACTGCTTGTCCACTTTCGTGGTTTATGTCATTATGTGTCGGTGTGGTATCCAATATATTGGTAGGACAGCGCGATCTCTTAGCACACGGTTCTTGGAACATCGTAGAAATATTATACACGGATTACAAACACACATCTTATCTCGCCACTATAAGTCTATGCATAATCAAGATCCAGCCACATTAGTGGTAATGGGCATAGAAGCTATTAAATCTACTCTACTAAGTCGTGATAGACATAAACTTTTAAATCTACGAGAAACATACTGGATCTATATTCTTAATACATTGAATCCAGATGGCTTAAACGATTGTATTGACATCAGTACTGTGGTTTAATTCTGGTTATTCTTCATTCTCTCCCCTCCTCTATGATGACGACATATAAAGGTCTGGGTTGAACATGCTTGACATGTTCCCTTTGTATTTTGTCTCATGGGATTTTTCTCTTTTTCACATATTATTTCATATATCTTGATTAATACAGCACACATAATTTAGGGTTAATATACATATTATTTTTTATATATTTAATTATACATATTATATATAATAATAATTTATTAGTGAGCTATTCATTCACCATTACACATGGGTATTTTGTCATATATATTTATAACACATTAACACAATTTATTTCATTATATATATTTATTCATATTGTAAATATACACTACCGACACACTTAATCCGAGCAGGGCTAGTTCCGCAAGCCGGGGGATGCCCCGGCTTGCTAGCCCCACTCCCTCGGCGTGCCGCACGTCACCGATGCGCGGTCACGCGTCATCGGGTGCCAGCACCCCCTGCACGCGCGTCCAGGGCTCCCCGAGGGAGCCCTGGTGTCCGCGATGTGGGGGATGGCGGCAGGGGGTTCCGGGGGACCTGGCGGACC
The DNA here is from genome assembly GCA_036426205.1 of Ascaphus truei. Lineage (NCBI taxonomy): Eukaryota > Metazoa > Chordata > Amphibia > Anura > Ascaphidae > Ascaphus > Ascaphus truei. The sequence goes on from WSYH01000272.1 coordinate 162,598, forward strand.
CGGCAGTGGGAGGGAGAGCGCCCCGATCGGAGGGCGCTCTTCCGCTGCTTCGGCGCGCGCCCGGCACCCTCCGGCGCGCGCCAGGTTACTGCTGCGGCCGAGAACGGGCAAATGCTCGAATAAACTCGGCCGCAGCAGTACACTGTATTTAATCACACTAATAGGTTATTGGTATTCACGTTAGGTATACACATATATAATCAAGACTCAATGGGCTGTATAGTACAGTCTTGACATGTTTGCGATGCTAGTGATCTAGGATACAAGCTCAGGTCTGTTCATTCCTTCTTTCTTTGCTGCGAAAGATAAGATACAATATGTCAATATCAATTATTGATATAAACATCTATATATATATACAGTGTTCGACAAATCACCCAAAAATCTACTCGCCCAACCAAAAAATCTACTCGCCACCTAGTCCCGCCCCCAACCCCGCCCCTCGTCCCGCCCCAACCCCGCTTTAACATAAAATATATAAATAAAATACATCTAATAAATTCCTAGTCAAAACAACATTCGTTTTTGACATAAATGTATTTATTGTATTACATTATACTACAATTAGTCCTTGTTACGTGTGTGTGTGTGTAAATGTTGGATCTAGAAATAAAAGCCAGGTGTGAATGACTAGTTTCCTGAACCCCTTAACCAGTGTCTGGACGTCCCCGCTTCACAATATCTAAAGCAGCAATCCCGCCTGGGATCTTACCTGATCCGCAGTCCCTCAATGTCCAGGTACCCTCATTCCCACAATGTTATACATTAGAGGGGAGGTGATAACAAAAATACTAAACTAGCGCTAGACCAAATGTATAAATGTGCAGTGCATGAATACGTGTACAAATGAAGCTGCCTGGTGGTTCTATTGAGGGAACAATCTCAAATGAACCCTATAACATAATAGTGATACAAAAGTGGAATTGAATACCTGGCGCATACAAACAATGATAATGTGATTATACAAATCAAATCAATGTGAAATAAAGGATATATATGTGACAATTGAGTGAAGTCCTTTTCCAATGTGTACTGGTGTGATGAACTCTGTCCTCAAATTGGGTTGAATAAAGTCTCTCTTATGCAGCAAGCTGTGATCCTATGGTGTGAGACAAGAAACAGCGACACAACATTGCGCAGTATTGACTTTACAGCAATGAAGTCCTCCCTTGTATGACTCTAATAAAATGCCCACTTACTAGATTTAGGGTGGGTCGCATGCAGTTGAGAGAATCTGTATCTGTGCTTCTTCTGGTCCAGACGCTCACAGGTTAACACGAACCCCACGTGGTATTCCCGTTTCCGCTGGGCCCTGGAAGAAACTCCGTCTCTGGAAAATGCTTTCTTCTTCTGTCCCGGTCTCCGTTATATATTCTCCGGCAAAGGGTATAAAAGACAGAGGATTGCGCAATAGTCTAAACAACTTTAATAACGCATCCTGGCTAGGTGCAGAAATATACTCACAAGATCCGTGAGTCTTAAAAACAACTAAGACGCCCGACCCGGCTGTCCCACAGCAAACCCCAGTCTCTGTCAGCCCCTGCCTCTGATCGCGTGTGTTTCGCGCTATCCTGGCTTGGGCGTGATGACGTCACCGCTTCAGTAACCGACTGGTGAATGAATGAGTGTCCAAGTTGACGTCCGTTTAGGCTCCTCCCTACGCGTTTCGTGACGGGGAACGTCACTTCGTCAAGGGATTGTGGAGCCTATACAATCCCTTGTGCTTAAATAGCCCCTTTTTAACTCATTAAAGGTCGGAGCTTAATAAACAATTAATTGCACCACAGGTGAAATTACTGCTGTTGATGATTATTGCAGTGGGGTTAAAGACCTCTGTGGTGAAATAAACTGTTAGATACGAACATGTAAGGACACGTCGCATGTGCTACCGATGATACAGGATCTCACATGGGATGACGGTTTGATTTGGGTCACATGCGACGTAGTGTCCCTTTACACTATCATAGACCATTCCAGAGGTTTGGAAGCTGTAGAGTGGGCTTTAAATAAGGATGTCACTATGGACGCCTCTGTCAGAATTTTTCTTGTGGAAGCTATAAGATATATTCTTACCCACAATTATTTTTCTCATGAAGGTCGATACTACCTCCAGACGTGCGGCACTGCGATGGGTACCAGGTTTGCACCTAGTTATGCGAACATTTTTATGGGTATGTGGAAAGAAAACCATATCTGGAACCAAGCGGGGGTCCCCGCAGGAGTCCCGGTGTACCCGCGGGCCTGCAGTACCAATGTTGCGCCTCCAAAAACAATAAACAATATTTATAACTAAATACACCCCCCCTAACACATATAATACAGTAATGGGCAAAATTACTATTATCCACATATGGATAATAATGCATTTGCCCATTTTAAAGACATATAACTTTCAATAAATACAGTAAAAACATATTACACTTACCTTTTACAGGCACCCACGATGAAGGCCGTCTTCATCCTCATCTTCATCCTGCCCATGCCCACTCCGATGCTGCAAAAAATACACAAGAATAAAAACAGCCAATGTAATGTCCCCTAACCCCTTAATCACCATAGCGGTTATTAACCGCTACAGTCATTAAGGGGTAAACCCACCCTCACCCACCACTCAGGAGGCCTACATACCCTCCCCCACTAACCCCCCACCCCATGAGGCCTAACCACCCTCACCCAATACTCAGCCGGGAGGCCTACCCACATACCCTTGGGGACAATATCCCCTCCCCCACCCCCAGTACCCACAATAAAAACAATACACAGCCCCACAATAAACATCATTATATTTATTAAATACATAACCCACCCCCTGTGCCCCCCCATAAATACATGATTTATTATTTTACATACAGGGTTAATACCCCAGGCCAACGTGAGTCCGCGGTGGGCCTGACGGGTCACCTCAAAGACCTACAGGTTACCGGCATCATGTTTCACACAGGGTCTGGAGGCCTGTTGGTGGGTCCCGCCAGGCGCCATGGTCCACCAGGTGGTCTCTGCGGGTCACCATGGGCCACAATGGGGTCTCCACGGTAGGCTCGCGGATGTCTGGTGGGCCCCGGGTCAGACCCACAGGAGTCTGAGGGGCCTCGGGTGGTTCCCAAGGGGGTCTGGGGACCCACGGGTGGTCCCTACGGGTCCGCGGTGCCCCCACAGATGTGGGGCCACTGGTTCTTCCCTGCAGGTGTCCCCGGTGGACCCCGCAGCCTGGTACCCGTGAGAAGCCCGAGGATACCTCAGGTGGTCTCCAGAGGTCTCTCGCAGACCAAAGGAACCAACCCTGTATGTAAAAAAAATAAACCGGACATATACATTCAATACATCAATCCCCCCCAACCCCCCAACGCATACAGTACAATAATGTGCAAAATAACTATTATCCAGATATGGATAATAGATTATTTGCCCATTATGAAATACATAAAACATGCATAAATCAAAACATGAATTGTTAATCTTAAAATCACCACATTGCATGTTAAAATAAATCCTGCAGCAATTGTAAATATAAACCAACAAACCAGCAGCTACACAAATGTATATGAAATGTCACACAATTGCATTGAGTGTGTACATGATGCAATTAATCTGTGCATCATGTAACACTATGCAAAATATATGTAACAATAAAATACACTATGAACAATGTCCCCTAACCACCAATGCCATCATGAAAATCAAATAGAAACTAAACAACATCAATACAATTACCATCAATCAATTAATCCATTTCCTAAAACAATTACAATACAATACAAATCAATTATACAATTCCCTATTCAATTCCTAAAGCCAAACCATTGCCAAAAGAATTCTAATTGAAAGTAACCACCATCATTCTAATCTAACTACCAGAAAGAAGCCATTAAAAATAACCTGTAACTAAATACAAATTACATTATTCACACCAATGACAAAATAAAGCTGATAAATACATTAGCCATACATGAAAAGAACATAAACATTAGCAAAACAATCAATTATTATCCCTGTATGTCTATCCATATAGATAGATATACATAACATACAGGGGCAATAATAGAGCATAAAAAACAATGCATTTACATCCAAAAATCACATAGAATACACCCATTCAGTGTCCGTGAATGTATGTATAGCCATAGGTACATAGATACATTCACGGGCATTACATGGGACTGAAAAAATAAAAGACATGAATCAAAAATAAAAAAAACCTGTAAAAGTAAAAAATAATACACTTTTCTTTTGTTTACTTACCATTAGATGCCCACTCACCGAAATCCAGGCGACCCAGAAGCACTGGAACCAATCCACAGGTAACCATAAAAAAATAAACCCTTACAATCCATGACGGTGTCTTCTTTCTTCTATTTGTAATCCTTCCCGTCAGTCTTGGGGTCTTTTTTTCTTCTTTGGGGTCTTCTCCGTCTTCTTCCGTCTTCTTCCATCTTCTTCTGCCACGCCCTTCTTCTCTTCTTAGGAGGGGAGATGTTGCCTCCTCGACGTCAGGCTTCAAAATGAGGCGAGATAGGCTTTCATAGGCCTATGACGTCACATTTTGGTCAAATGTTTCCCACAGTCCTGATTGGGCCGTGAAAAACATGTGATTTGTCCGGGGAAAAAAAATGATGTCGTCATTTAAAGGCAATGACGCCAGCCAATCAGAATGGCTGAGTTTCAATTGCCTTTAAAATGACGTCATCAAAACAAAGATGGCCGGCGACACATGGTACGGTAGCCAATCAGAGCGTGGGAACTCCATCCCAATTCTGATTGGCTGAAGCAAAGCCTCTGTCACATGGTCTACGGGACTATGCCCATAATAAAGATGGCGGCCGTTGGAGTAATGATGCAGATGCGCATGTACTATATCATCTATCACCAAAGTATTTGCGCATGTGCGAGCTGCGCTCTTCTCGCGAGACTGTGACGTCACTATGGGCAAAATAATGCCACAGCCCACAAACAAGATGGCGGGCGCAACAACTATATGTCCACTGTGCATGTGCAATGCACGGTTTGAAGTCTCGCGGGACTATACGCAGCTGCTGAGTGCTGTAATAATACCGGAGAGATAGAATTGATGAGGCAATTGAATACATCTGTAACTAACTGTTTTTTGGCGCGAATTTTGAGTTAATCTCCTGCCTATTTAAACGCTCTTGAGACATAGCCTTAGCACCACTCGTGAGGAAGCCTTTGCGGGCGAAACGCGTTAGTGGGTTAATTTTAATTTTTGCTGCTGCTGACCCTGCCTGCCTATGTTCTATTTTGAACCTTCATCAATGTCCTATATCTTTGGACATTAATAGTGGACTGTGCTGTGCTGTTTGATGGTTGCAGTATCTCATCTTGCCAGGAGCTGAGTATCTCAGATTATCTACCCCTCATTTGTTTCCCCATCTTATTTGCATTTTTATGTATTTGGGTTACTAAATGAAGTTTTGTATATGTATGCCTTCTTACTAACATCATCTGTACTGCAACTAGCTTATTATAGTGTTTTTTACACTCCAACAGTCATCAATTCAGCACCATGGTTTTCTTTGATTGTATGCTTTTGTTAGTTTGTATTTTTGACCTTATTGTATGATGTCCTCTAGCCAGTAATATTCCTTGGGACCGGCCGGTCTGATTTATTTCACTGCAGGAAATTACCTTTTCCTGCAGTGAGTTAGGTCTATTCTTTGGGGCATCAATTTTTCTTGTATTTTTATTGGGTCTTGTATATACTAACTTTTGTTATTTTCTCTTGTCCACTAATCTATTATAGTCAGGCGGGTTCATTGGTCAGCTGTTTGTTTTTCTGTTATCTTTTGGATTTAATTAAAGTACCCTTTATATTTTTGCAATTATTTGTCTGAGTGCTATTTTAGAGGTTTCTTTTTCTTTTGTGTTTTCATATTTAACTTTTCCTCAAGCACCACCTACAGTTTATTTTTTCTATCTGTTATAATTATCTCAGGTATATTTTTCCTGATTTAAGTAGGTTATTTAGACATTGCATTAATTTTTTGGGAGTGATGCGGTATTCATTTTTGTGTCTTTGTTATATCTAATTGCTGTCTCTCAGTGTTCTTTAGAATACCTGCTCCACCAATATATATTTATTTGTATAGGGTTTACTTTTTTTGAACATAGATAATGGATTTTAATGCTAGAGAGCAAGAGCGTTTGAAAAATGCAGATGAAATATTCTTTATGGCCGATGTTAGCCATATCCAGGCATCTACATTGGCAACGACTGTAGGAAAGGATAACATTAAGCTCCTTAATGCTTTAATGCGTAAACGGGCAAGAGTCTGGTGGAATAAAACTGCCTTAGAGAGGTATTTAGATCACAAACTAATACCTAGGGGTCTAAGGATTAAGACCTTTCCTGCCTTTCAATTTAGTGACCCAAACCATAAAGTCAGATGGGAGGGAGTACTCAATCAATGTTCATTTGAATTGATGTCCATTCTAATTGAACATGACTCTAACACTTTTAAAGAGGTTTCTCTAGAAATAGAGGAGATACAAAAAAATCTTGAGCCCAATGATTTACAATTTGTGAAAATAATAGAGGAAGATATTGTCAAATATGAGACTGAAATCACGGATATTAAAAAAGTAAAGTTTAATCGTGACTCTATTGATTATCAAACAGACAAAGTATACAATTGGCAACAAGGCAAGAGGATAGCGAAGAAATCGAGACCACGAAGTGTAACCAATCCATCTACTATATCTGGTGCGCCATCAACAGATATAGACTCGTCGGATTATGAATCCAGGCAGTCAGTGGAAGGCGATGCTGTTCCTGCTTCCTCTTTTTTAGGACAAGGCCATGGTCAAGATCAAGCACAAGGAGGACAAGACGTGGGAAGTCGTCAGCTAAGAGACAGGATCCGATATGGCTACAGAGGCAAAAAGAGAAGGGGCAATCATGCCAACTGGTGAGTGAAGAGCTTACTATTATTAATCTTTCTGATGTTGTCCTTACGGAAGACCAATCATTCGTTCTTAGGAAGGGTCTATCATTTTCTCCCACATACCATATCAATAAGTTTGATTGGATTAAAGATTTGAATCTTTTTTGTCGCAAGTTGCTCCTTACAAAGCACTTTTCTAAAGCTTTGGGCTATGAGAATAGCAGTCAGGATAATGCCGAGGTTCTCAATACACAGGAATATGAATTAATACAGGATTTGGTTACTCCATTAGTACCAAATATTGGGACAGGTAATGAGTTGAGCTTGGTGTCTAACTTTAAGCCAAAATCTACCTTTTGTCCTCCTATTCAAACAAACTCGTGTATAGAGATTTTTGCTAACCTTGTTACAGAGGATATCCTTAGCTTACCCAAAAAGATAGGATCAAACAACCTAACTAGTACTCAATGGAAAGCCCTTCAAGATCTATGTGGCATGTCCAATGTAGAAATCAAACCTGCAGACAAAGGTGGCAATGTGGTGATCTGGCCAAAAACATTATATGAAAAGGAGGTCTTCAGACAGTTGAGGGATATAAAGTGTTATTCCTCACTCTCCTGTGATCCAACGGAGAAATTCAAATTGGAGTTGGATTGTCTTCTGGAGAATGCCTGTTCACAGGGTACAATCACAACCTCTATTTGTCAAGGCCTGAAGACCAAATTTCCAGTATCACCTACCTTATACATGCTACCAAAGGTTCACAAAGATTCCCAAAATCCACCTGGGAGGCCAATTGTAGCAGGGATTGGTGGCATGAGCGAACCCATCAGTCGCTTTATAGATACCTTTCTTTATCCCATAGTTGAGACTCTGCCTACATTCTTACGTGATACTATGGATGTGTTATCAAGACTGGACGAAATGGTTGTAGATGAAGGTGTACTCTTGGCAACTTGTGATGTTGAGTCACTGTATACCTCGATTAATCATAAGGATGGATTAGAAGCCTCTTATAAATTTCTAGGAATGACATCACTAACAAAACCATTGATAGAATTTCTGCTGCAGCTACTATCATTTACTTTGACACATAATTATTTTCTTTTTAAGAATAAGTTCTATTTGCAGCTTAGGGGGACAGCAATGGGGGCAGCATGTGCACCCTCATATGCAAATTTATTTTTGGGTTGGTGGGAGAGAGAAGTGGTTTTCTCCGAGGCCAACAGTGCCATGACGGATCGAGTACTTTTGTGGTTGAGATACATCGATGATGTTCTGATCCTCTGGCAGGGCAGTGCGGAGGATTTTCAGGAATTTGTCGCTGTACTCAATCACAATAGTCTCAATATCAAGTTAACAGCTAAATTTAGTCATACCTCAGTCGACTTTTTAGATCTCAGTATTAAGATTGAGTGTAATGGGCACCTCAGCACTGATATTTTCAGGAAGGAGACTGCCACTAATGCTATCTTGCATGCCTCCAGTTCTCACCCCTCTCACCAAATTGCTGGAGTCCCGACGGGTGAATTTATTCGCCTTAAGCGTAACTGCTCTGATCCCCTCACATTTGAATCACGAGCGGTGGAAATGAAACAGAGATTCCATACTCAAGGTTACTGTAAAAGACTAATTAAGAAAGGATATGAGCGTAGCCAGTGTATGAGCCGGGTTTCACTTTTGAAACCCAAATTCAAACCATCAGATTCCAACAAAATAAGATTCATAGGTACATACAACCAACAGTGGAATCAGGTGCGGGAAATCCTCCAAAAACACTGGCCTATTTTGATGATTGATTCGGATTTGAAAGAGAAATTGGGCCCTAAAGTGGAACTTACCAGCAGAAGATCACCAAATTTGAGAGACAAATTGGTTCACAGCCACTACACTATACCCAGCTCTACAACTTTTTTGTCTACCTTTGACAAAAAGGGTTTTTTCAAGTGTGGTGGCTGTTCAGCCTGCAAATTTGTGAAACAAACATCCACCTTCAAGGATAGCAAAGGGAACAATGAATTCAATATCAAACAATTCCTGAATTGTAAATCAAAGGGAGTCATTTACTGCCTAATGTGTCCCTGTAATAAAACATACGTTGGTATGACTACCAGGGAAGTACGCTTCAGGATCATGGAGCATAGTAGAAACATTAAAAATGCAAAGAAGGATCTAGATTCATTTAAGAAGATTACTATGGTAGCTAAACACTTTCTGCATGAACATGAATCAAACAATTCACTACTATCTGCGTTCGCAATAGAGCGGGTCACCCTGGGGATACGGGGGGGTGACCTTGAGAGAACTCTGTTGCAACACGAATGCAGATGGATTGTGACATTAGGATCAATGATCCCGAGTGGTCTCAATGACTACTTGGGTTTTTCAATGTTCCTATGATATTACTCTGGTTTATGATTTACTGTTTTTGCATTACTGTATGTGATAATATTACCTTGTTTCTGTGGTTATAGGTGTTACTGTAGCGGCTATATGGGAACCTGGTAGTGACAGTTGTATTCTGAATATATATCTTTTTTCTAATTTTATTGGGGTTTTCTGGTTTATGGGAATTAGGTTGTTATTGTTTTTTAGGCTTAATTTATTAACAATAATGTCAGTCTTTCCCTTTACTTAGCCCTCCCTTTTAGTCATATAATCAGATATCTCTGTTTAAACACATTTTGTTTTGGTGTCTCCTAGTTGCAGTGCCAGTGATCACTCAAAATGGGAAGTAATAAGTTTTGGTTGTGATGTTCTAATGTCTTTATCTTCTCTCCTACAATCATAGATCAGCATATATTCTATCCTTCCGCTGGTTATAAGGTGTAGCTGATTGGAATACTTCATTCTGTTTTGATGTGGTACCTCCTTCCGTCAATGTAGACAAACGAATCTACGAATATACTAGCTGTTCATATTGGATATTTCTAAAAAGATGGACTTTCGCCTTACTGATGCATCCATTTTTGCCTTCATCTGATCCTTATCAGGACAAGATTCTAAAGACACTATAAGCAATGAGAGATGCTGCTACTATTATCAAGCGGGTCTTTTGGCCGCTGTAATTACAGTGTGCAAATCATATTATGAGCTGTCTGGGTTTTGGATCCAGCTGTTGCATTTGCACAAAGCTTTGAATTTGCCAAAAATGCTTAAGCCTGTATGATTATACCCTTATAAAGGGCAGTGTCAACTTTCCTTGTAACATATGGAATGCAACTGCATGTATGTAAATATCTGCAGCTTACTTCTAAGTGCATGCCTCGAACTTCTGGGCAAAAACGGGACTATGCCCATAATAAAGATGGCGGCCGTTGGAGTAATGATGCAGATGCGCATGTACTATATCATCTATCACCAAAGTATTTGCGCATGTGCGAGCTGCGCTCTTCTCGCGAGACTGTGACGTCACTATGGGCAAAATAATGCCACAGCCCACAAACAAGATGGCGGGCGCAACAACTATATGTCCACTGTGCATGTGCAATGCACGGTTTGAAGTCTCGCGGGACTATACGCAGCTGCTGAGTGCTGTAATAATACCGGAGAGATAGAATTGATGAGGCAATTGAATACATCTGTAACTAACTGTTTTTTGGCGCGAATTTTGAGTTAATCTCCTGCCTATTTAAACGCTCTTGAGACATAGCCTTAGCACCACTCGTGAGGAAGCCTTTGCGGGCGAAACGCGTTAGTGGGTTAATTTTAATTTTTGCTGCTGCTGACCCTGCCTGCCTATGTTCTATTTTGAACCTTCATCAATGTCCTATATCTTTGGACATTAATAGTGGACTGTGCTGTGCTGTTTGATGGTTGCAGTATCTCATCTTGCCAGGAGCTGAGTATCTCAGATTATCTACCCCTCATTTGTTTCCCCATCTTATTTGCATTTTTATGTATTTGGGTTACTAAATGAAGTTTTGTATATGTATGCCTTCTTACTAACATCATCTGTACTGCAACTAGCTTATTATAGTGTTTTTTACACTCCAACAGTCATCAATTCAGCACCATGGTTTTCTTTGATTGTATGCTTTTGTTAGTTTGTATTTTTGACCTTATTGTATGATGTCCTCTAGCCAGTAATATTCCTTGGGACCGGCCGGTCTGATTTATTTCACTGCAGGAAATTACCTTTTCCTGCAGTGAGTTAGGTCTATTCTTTGGGGCATCAATTTTTCTTGTATTTTTATTGGGTCTTGTATATACTAACTTTTGTTATTTTCTCTTGTCCACTAATCTATTATAGTCAGGCGGGTTCATTGGTCAGCTGTTTGTTTTTCTGTTATCTTTTGGATTTAATTAAAGTACCCTTTATATTTTTGCAATTATTTGTCTGAGTGCTATTTTAGAGGTTTCTTTTTCTTTTGTGTTTTCATATATATATATATATATAGAGAGAGAGACATATATACAGATATATACATATATATGTAGGTATGCTTATACTGTATTCTGAACAAAGAATAAGTTTCAGTGGAAATATAGATAACAACTGTAACATACGACACGCGTAGTACAGTAACATTTGTCACCTGCTGGAAATTGAGATGAATAAATTCCGATATATCTGTCCCCTGGCAAACCCTCCACGACGACAGGAAGAAATTTTTCACGCATCTGCTCCTCCAATGGAGTTAACATTAGAGCTTGTGCTGGCGGCCCACCTCCAGTGAAAGAAGCATGCATCCGTTGTGCTTGAATTTTTTTTTTTAATTCGCCCTGATATCATCAAATCTCTTCCGACAATTTGTGCGGTCCCTGACATGATTCCCACACGCAGACACAGACAATGTTATTTGCTCCCACATTTCTTTTCTGGAGGCTGATATTGTCCGTCCTTGAAAGACATAAAAAATACATGACCTTACTAATTAATAGTATAACGAACATTTTACAAAACTGCTACCTGTTCAAAGAGATACATAACATGCTGGTTTAGGTTGAATATGTGTATCACATGAGCATTTACGTGGAAACATACAAATCTATGGAAGCTTGCATGAATATTCTATGAACATTGGCAAACTTTTTTGACTGATTGTTATGGTCGTTATAATGCATGAAGGATTATGTGTGTAACAATTAACTTTAATTGATAGATATTAGAGATTAATAGTTTGATATTAACACATGTCACATGAGATAGGATAAAATGTATTTGAACAATCAATGCAAAGATTGACTTACCTACTAAATGCCCATACAGAGAGTCATAGTGCGCCAAAATCCCTGTCACAAGAACTCTGTTTTCCTCATCATTGAAACGAGGATTACGTGGTCGCTCCACACATTTCTTCCGACCACGTCCAGCCACAGAGCTTGGCTGCTGCTGACTGGACTCTCCTTCTTCCAATGGAAGAGACTCCAAAAGCGGCAGATTCAGAAAGAAGTTTCATTGGCGAACCTAACACGACCTCGCCATGTACGCCGATACACCTGTGTCTGATCGGAAAATCATCGCCATAGTGGGAACCAATGTTTTCGGCTTGATTCGGAAGGGATTCGGCACTTATTGCATACGGCGAGGGAAAATCGGCAAAATCATGCCGATAAGGAACACTTGGCGAGAGCACTTTTCCGGCGCTTACTGCACGAGGCCCTTAATAAGGAAACAATGTGTCAAATAAATATATCAACTAGTGTAGTGATAAGTGTCAACACTACAACCACAGAGGATCAGTAGTGCAACTATAATGTAAACATAAGTGCTGAATGTGTGTCTGCAGGGTACTACAAACCAGGGTAGGGGTATCAGAACCAGGGAAGTGAAAACATAAGTAGCAGCAGAGCAACCACAAGTTAAAAACAAAGTCTAAGGGGCCTATGCTAGTAGCCTTCATAACCCACTTATTGAGGCTTTTTAGCTGTTATCTGCCAAAAATGCCTAAAGCGATTCAGAAAGCCTCAATAAATGGGCGGCAAAAGCATTAATCGCTATTTTTTGCTGTCGTCCAAAACACATCACCAAGTGAGCCACAATAAGCCCCTTATCGGCAGGTTTTGAATCTCGAGCAATTCTAGTAGCCTCAATTAGCTTATTGAGGCTAATTGTGGCTCCAGAATTGCGATTTCCTCCCAAATTCCTCTCGCCAGAAAAAGTTGGAGTGAAGCTGGTGAGAAGCTTCAGAGGCGGTTGCGAGAGAGGGACTTAAAAAAAAAAAGCTTTTTTCCTTCATCGGATTGATTCATGGGGGTCTCTTGAGCTGATACACATGAATACAAGCACCGGAGACCCCTGGCATGAATCAGATGCATGAAAAATGCAAATAAAAAAACTTCATTACCTTAGCGGCTAACCGCTAAGGCAACAAAGGGGTTAACTACCAGTGCCATATTTATTGTGGGTAGCGAGGGTGGGTGAAGGTGGTATTTGGTGTTTGGTGAGTGTTTAGGCCTTGCGGGGGGTTGCGGGTGGAGTTATCCCTTTATTACCTTAGCAGTTAATACCGCTAAGGTAATGAAGGGGTTAACACCTCCTGCTACCCAACCGGTAGGTATAAACTCCCACCAGGGTCCAAATGCCAACTTCACCCATCAATACCAGACCCCTACCCACAAGAAACATTAAAAAACACCTCAACCCTACTACCAACCTCCTCTACCCCCAACAACACATACAGCACGGCAATTGGCATAATTACTATTATCCAGATATAGATAATAGCTAATTTGCCCTTTCAAAATCAAACATTAGGCAGCCAGCATTAATAAAGCAAATAAACGTCTACTTACCCCTGCCATGATGAAGGGCACCCTCATCACCATACTCCAGGTCCATGTCCTCCATTGGCAGCAAGAGAACAAGAAAACATATAATCTAATGGCCACTGATACCTTAATCACTTTAGCGGTTAATAGTCGCTATAGTAAGTAAGGGGTTAACCCACCCTCCCTCACCGATATCCACCCGGGAGGCCTAACCACCCACCCCGGCACAAGTACTCACACCCTCTACCCATTGATTGGCACAGTGCTACATCATACCCATATAATATGGGCATCATAAGACACTATAGCAGTCAATAGCCAACCTATACAAAAAATCATTAAGCCAAAAAATACACAATTAAATAAATACACAAGCACCTATACACCACAACAATAAAATAAATAAAAAGCCTGAACAACAGTACACATCAATAACATTATTCTTACACCAAAACCGGAAACGAATACAAATATCTTATACCAAAATACTAGAATACAATTAAATACATACCTAACCAACAAAACTATTCAAGAAATAAAATTGCTAACCAATCCTAAAATGTAATAAAAACAAGCCATCCAAATACTAAGCAAATTAGTGAAAACAACCAACAGAAAAAATAACAATCAATTGTAAACAAGCAGAGCTATTTATATTCATCCACATATCCATTACCACTTTACACTATATGGATTTAGAAAACTGAGGTCTTTTTTTATACAATGTTACTGTTGTACATATTGAACCACTGTGTATGTTTGTGAGAGATGTATACATGGGAGGCACTGATATCCTTTCATCTTCTCGGAGCAGAATGTTTTATTTTTTTGTTGCATAAAAGACGAATGGAAGTAGACACAAACCATTCTTAATGCATTCATAAGTATGAGCATGGCACACATACACAGAGTAAGAAAAGGTGTGCCAAATGTAAGAACGTGGATAATGACATACAGTACCAATATATGCACCTAATGATTTTAGGTCAGAAATTGATTTTGTAAGCACTGTAACAAAAAACAATTCTTGATACATTACCTGCATTTTGTGTTTCTGGTTAGAATTATACTGTATGTACAGTATGCAAGAGCGCTAAGTTAGCTCATGACCTGCATCTTGAGTAATACTGTATGTGAAAATTGTACTGTGAGCATTGAACCCACTTTAGTCACCTTTTGCCACTGCAACCTAGAAAATAATTTAATCAAATATTTTTCCATTTCATAGCACATAAACACAGACAGATATATACATGAAGAACATGACTCCCTGCTCTGGAGGAAATATTAATGTAAATGAAAGTGTTAAAACACACTGCTAAAAAGTTTGCTGTTAAAATATATTTTAAACATATTTTATTGCAAAAAGATTATCGATGCCTACATCTATTTTCCTACTTTCAATTACAATATTGCTTGGCTTTTCTTTTACAAAAACTTATGTTTTATGCTCTATTTTTTTGTGTTTTATAGCTTGTAAAGGCAATAATGACCTTCCTGCCAGACAGTAATTGAATGTTAATTTGCTTGGTAGCTTGCTTAAATCTTCCAAATACGCCAATGTGTCAGTAAGAAAAGCAGACATTTACAGTGTAATATTATTATAATAAATATATTATTTTAATCACAATATTAGTGTGATTAAAACTTATTTGGCTCTCTTTATGATCCCGCAATGAGGTCCCAAAAAATTCTTACATTTCTTAAATTACATAAACATGTTCTGCATATGTATGCTTCTGTACAATATGTATTTGGTCTGTTCCCTAAATCATTTGTTTTAAAATACTTCTGTTACTATTGTTTGCAGTTTCAAGTACTGTAAAATCTGTCAACTATCAAAGGAACATACTTCAGTTGCTAAGAAGAGATATAATAAGTAAATCACCAGTCAAGTCTCCTTGGAATGTGGTAAAAGAGAATTTAAATTACATTTGGGATGGATTTCAGGTTTAAACATTACATAGAATATGAGTAAAGATGTACATTCTTCATTTCACATATTCACTTGTTGTACTCAATTATTATATATTGTGAAGATTTTCCGATTTGTATGTATGGATTGTCTCTTTTAGTTTACTAAAAGTGTATTTTTTTGTAGATATACTGTACAGTTCTTTCTATTTCAAATTAATTTATTGTTACAATTGATCATAATTTATAACTTTTTGTTTTTTCTCCATTACTGAATTCCACCAGAAGTTTGTTAACAGATGTGAACCTTTTAACACTCTTTAACATAATGAGGTTGTATCTAAGTCTCTGTGATCAATATGTATTTATAAACAGTTATTTATACTGCAAATTTGCTATTATAGTATACAGTATACTAAAATAGCAAAATTGTGATAATTCTCTTGGGAATCATTATCAGATGTTAAAGATTTATTCAAGTTTCATATAATTCTTATTTAATTCCCAGGGAATAATGTATTTGTCTTTTGAGTTGTTTATTACTTACAGTAAACAAATCACTGCAGTAGTAAAAGCAGCACATCCAGTATATTAATTTCTTAATGGTAAGTGAAATCCCTGCAGTCCTATTTATGGTTGAAATCTTTGACCATGTTTCTTTTCTAGTTTCCTCAAGGTATCAATTATAAAGAAATTAAAAAATCACCAGCTGTTTGATTCTTATTTATTTCATTTTTCATTAATTTCTGTAAAGATCTGAATCTTTTTTTCTGGTTCAGATACAATAAAAGAGAAGAATATATAAACAATACATTTATAGAAAATGCAAGGGATTTAGAGCCTGGAGACTATTATAAAACCAAATTAGGATGTACTTTTGATGTGCAAATAGTAATGAGTCCTACTATAACATGCTGCTGGTAGTGTCATTATTTTTTTTATTAATTTCCGAGATGTATTGTAATACTGGACACAATAAAGTTTGTATGTATCTGTGCAGTTCTCTTTTTAAGAAATGTTCATTGATTTGGGGGGTGCAGTCAAGATCTGTGTGGGGATCCCCACTACATGAAACTATACAATATAAAAGATATCAGTTCATCGCACATGAACCGCAATGCTAATGGAGCTTAAGCCTAATCACATACACTGGCGACACACTTTATTCGAGCTCGGCTAGTCCCACGAATTCGGGTATATCCGGGTGTATTGAGGTTTGTGACTGTTTTCTGCCCGAGTGCATTGAGGTATTTTCCAGGCAGGGATTGAAGCATTTTATTCCCGCTGGCTGCAATACTGCACAGTATATATATATATACTGCATTACAATTCATGAATTTATGCCATCTGGTAGACACGCGAAGCATTGCAGCCTATTAAATCCTAATCATTAACATTTAACAGATCAGCCGCCCGTCAGCCAGGCATGAACCCAGGCTGGGAAGGCAAACACAACGGGGCTTGTCAGAGGTGAGGAGCGGCGCATTCCAGGTATCTGCCAGGTACATACTGGGTATTTGCTCGAATAAAGTGTGTCGGTGCAGTACTTTATTCCGTAGATGTTATGAAAGTATATAGAACAACGTTTCAGGGGGCAGGTGCCCCTTCGTGCGGTGGACATATGATTACTATGTTGTGCTATGTACTACAGTATCATCACATCTCCAGAATAAGAGAAGTGATTATACAGGTACTTAAGCTCCAGTGGTTTTGTTGTTCATGAGCGACAGTTCAATATCTTTCACATTAAAGATGTGCGGCTGGCGCTGGAAGTTGGGCTCGGCTGACGCCTGTCAGGCCCCAGCTGCTGCTGGCCTCTCTTCCTTGCCAGACATGTTTCTCTCCCACACCGGGCCTGCCTCTCTCCTGCACCGAGCCTACCTCTCTCCTCTGCCAGGCCTACCTGTCTGCTCCGCCAGGTGTACCTCTCTCCTCTGTGGGCCTGCATCTCTCTTCTGCCGAGCCTGACTCTCTCCTCCACCAGTCCACGCCTAATGTTTTGCCTCCACAAAAGTCAGGCCCAAATTCTGCATCAGAGAACAGGACTGGCACGGCACCGGAGGCCTGAGTCCCACTCCCTATCCCAAAAGTAAGTGTATAGTGTGTGTTTATTGTGTGTGGTGGTGGGGGGCTTGGGGGGGTGGTTATTGTTTGTGTAGTTCTTTTGTGTGTGTATAGGCGGGTTGTGGGGGTATTGTATGTGTATATTTAGGAGTTACTGTGTGGGTATTGTGTGTGTTAGATGTATTGTGTGTGTATGGGAGGGGGGTTTGTGGGGGTATTGTGTGTGTGTATGTTTTTTTGTGGGGATATTGTGTGTGTGTGTGTGTAGGGGAGTTTGTGGGGGTAGTGTTTGTATGTGTGTATGGTGGGTTTGTATGTGTGTATGGTGGGTTTATATGTGTGTATGGTGGGTTTGTGTGTATGGTGGTTTTGTATGTGTGTATGGTGGGTTTGTGGGGGTGTTGTGTATGGCCGTGGGGGGGGGGGGGTTAATTGAGTAGGGAGCAGTATGTGGAAAGGTGGTAATGAGGGAGTGGAATTGAGTGAGGGGGCATTGACTGCTAGTGGAGGGGGAGAAGAATGTGAGAGGGGTGTAAGAAAAAGAGAAAGAGGGAGGTAGAGAGGGAGGGGGAAGAGTGTAAGGCAGGTAGAGAGAGAGGGGGAAGAGTGAGAGAGATTTGGGGAGAGAAATACATGGGATAAGGGGAAGTTACAGAGGGTGTGAGAGAGTGAGAGTGTGTGTAAGAGAAAGAGGGCTGGTTTCACAAGGGAACTATTTTCTGGATCTCGTAATATTTTTACATACAATACCCGTGTGTATGTGAAAGGGGTTATCCAGTTATCCAGCCCTTGGTCACAATTTACTCCGTTCGAGTGTAATTGTGAGGGGTTATCCAGTTTCCGCCCTGGACAATACCCGTGTGTATGTGAAAGGGGTTATCCAGTTATCCAGCCCTGGACAATACCCGTGTGTATGTGAAAGGGGTTATCCAGTTATCCAGCCCTGGACAATACCCGTGTGTATGTGAAAGAGGTTATCCAGTTATCCAGCCCTGGACAATACCCGTGTGTATGTGAAAGGGGTTTTCCAGTTATCCAGCCCTGGACAATACCCGTGTGTATGTGAAAGGGGTTATCCGTTATCCAGCCTGACAATATCCCGTGTGTTGTGTACAAAGGGGTTATCCTTGCTCCCAGGCCTGGACAATACCCGTGTGTATGTGAAAGGGGTTAACCAGTTATCCAGCTCTGCATACCAAATTTTGGAGACTACGTAGATGCAATTTGGCATATTGCATATGAATTGGAAACAAAGGTCAATAACTGATCCTTGAAATAAAAAAATGTTATTAATATATTTTAACTAATAAAAACTAGTCATAACATTGACAACTGACCAACCTTGTTCTATACATTCAGAAGCAGGGACGGCCGCTGCATTAATCCTGATGGTTCCTTTCCCCCCTGCCAAGCACTGTGCCGTGAACGCTTGACTCTTGGTCCGTGGTTCCCCAGCACATGACTGCGGCTGCTGACAGAAGATGCTACTGTACAAATGTAGGAGGAGAATATATAATGTATGAATTAGCACAACATTCCTAATCCAAGTTCCAAAGAGCTAAATGTACAAGGTCATATGAGTATATGAAATCGGTGCAGTCTCTTCTACCTCCATCCCTTCTTTTTTTATTCTTTCCTGCATGCACCTGGGGGGATGGTTAAACCTTTACTGTAAATGTATCTGAAATCATTGATGAAAATTTGGCCTGCGGACCCAAGAAGTGTTTAGCTAAGTAGAAAAATATTAAATGTTTAAGCTCCACTAATAAAATTCCTCCCAGTTTCACCTAATATGCATGCATTAGCAAACTAGCACTAGAAGATGATCCTTTCCAGATGGCTGATTGTATTACTTGGTTCAAATCAGCAGTCATTTTATCATGACTTAGATTACCTTTGTTTCTGATCAATATTTTCAATTACTTTCAGATGAAGGAGGATGTGAAGAGCATCAGTTTAATTTTAATGTTGATGGAATTGATCAATTATTTAAAGACATGTTAGTGACACGACATTGAGGATGGATGAAGAACTCAATATTGTAAATTAGAAGATATTTTTCCAGGCTACAAGAAAAAACCCGGAGCATTTCTAGTCCATAAAGTGGTGAAGCAATTAGTTTTAAAAGAATAAAAATATCCAGAACTAAAGAGTAGTCTAGTAAAAAGAATGAGGAAAATGTATCCCTATTGTTATCAAGGTAAAACTGAGAGCTACAGAAGTCTTCGGTTCTTGTAGAGCCTCCAGGGACGCTCTGTGGGCAGTCCATTGGCTGCCCACGAGGGAAATGTGACTCCCCATGGTGTTCTAGCACTGTTACGCCGATGCTCACCACAAACCGGGACCGGACCGCGGGGCTGAGGTGGAGTTATATAATCACGACCTTAGTCCACGCAGACTGATCCGGAGTGCGCAGTTCATAGTCGTACATCGCAGGGTCAGGATTGGAGAAGGCAGCATCGTCGTTAATGAAGCAGGAGTTCGGCAACAGGAAGTCAGGAGTTCCCCGCTTCAGCTTAGGAGCGTGAGCGCGGGGGTGGCTTCTGCGCGAGGAGCGGCCTCGGCCCATGACCGATCTCAGCAGGAGGAGACAGCAGGCTGGCCGAAGTTCACCGCAGGGCAGCGTCGGGAAGAACCAACTCTTCAGCGCAGAAGTCCAAGGCAGGCCACTGCAAGAGGATAGCAGCAGGTCGCAGGAAAGGAAGGGTAGCCACTGCTAGGAGGGAATGCAGCAGGTACCAATGCTGGCAACAACGCTTCAGCACAGACGTTCAGGACAGGCCACTGCAGGGGAATAGCAGCAGGTCGCAGGAACAGAAAGGGTAGTCACTGCTAGGAGGGAATGCAGCAGGTACCAGTGCTGGCAACAATGCTTCAGCACGGACGTCCAGGAACAGGCCTCTGGATACTCAGGAACTTGAAGGTAAGAACACTTGGAGAGAGGCCTGGGGCGGTTTGTGGCAGAGGCAGTAACGTCCAGGTAGGAAATTATGCTCAGCGCTGGTTCAGTGCCAATGCCTAGAATATAAAGGGCGGAGATCCAATCACAGGAGGAGGGTGTGTGAGTATTCCTCCAATGATGTAGCACAGGGCAGAAGCTGCAATGAGATGCAGCACATGTGCCTTTGATTGCCAGGGGAAGCTTGCAACTGAATGATCCTGCAAGGCTATAGTCAAAGCCAGTAGTGGATTCCTTACAAGCACCCACTATGGCTTTAAAAAAGCTAGGAGAATTGCACAGCTCTTTTGTGCGTGGCGCATGGGGGGTTCCCTCGTGGGATCCGCGATGAGGACACGCCAGAACCGGAGACTTCATCTGTACCACCAAAGGTGACTATGGTCATGAAAAGATTTACATCAAAAGCAATAATCACTTTTGTGGATGCCTCTTCATTCAGGGATAACCTTTCTTAAAATACTTTTTCTACATTAGATTAATTTACAGACCGGTTGTTGCTGTTTATAATGCACTATATATAGTAGTTGTTGTTTATGTCTTTAATGTTCTGGTATGTACTGGCAGAAACTATTTACTGTACGAATTGTGCAGTATTCTCTGAGTTTTTTTTGTGAGAACTTATCTGCACTCAGACCATGTAATTTATTGATCAAATGTTTTTTTGGAGTGCACTTGTCTCCACACGATGGCCACAAAGATTGAAAACTAATATCCTAAATCAAAAAATCAAATAATAATCCCCCATAAATAATATTATGGTTCTCACACTGAAAATTAAATGTGGAAAATAGGCTAAATAAAATGTTAATTTAATCAAATGAAGATATTCCAAGTGTGTATAAATATATACTGTATATAAAGCGAAAACAATATTTAAAAAAAAACCTATGGTGAGAGGGTCGCTACAGTATGCATCCAAATATTTAATGCAGAGATGATCAAATGTCCTCTGATCCCTTGATGAAATGAACTCACAGGTATGGTGTTAACAAAAATAGCAGATTAGTACTGTATATACTAATAAATATATATATGCTCATTGTTGATATCAAGGGATGTTCATCACATTAGAGATTTGTATGATCTTGTACCAAATGTTACAGTAATCCTATCACAGATGCAGATTATACAGAGTATTTGATGGTGATATTAGCTAGGCATTTGGAGACATCTTGCCTATGGGCATCACACAGAGCCATACAAATATTTATCCAAGGTGGATACAGAGTAATGAGTGGATGTTTTTGCCAGCAACAAATTAACTCCCCTTTGCTTAGATTCAAAATAACAGATTAGGTGGCCAGAGTCTCACACTCTGTTATTTAAGGAAAATGAATTTGCATTTCCTAGATGTGTTGTGAATCTAGGGGTTCTAGTGGCACAGTCATAACATTATACCCTGCAGCAGCGCAATTGCATACACTCACACAAAATCATGTCCATAATATATAGCCCTGTGTTGAGGGGTCCATTAAGTGGTGTAGACGTTAGACAAGGGGGGTGCTCACAGTAGGTTTAGCCATAATAGACCCCAAAACAGACTCCTTGTACACAGTATGTGCATATAGAGATCCGTGGCAAATAACAACATGTGCATGCGGGGAAACGGTGCAAATATTGCACCATCATCTCAGTATTGACAGCCCTGGTATGCACAGATATTCACATGGCACACCAGCATTATATACAGTAATGAAAAAAAAAATCATATAAAATGAAGATACATTTTAAGTCGTATGATAAAGCAAAGGGTAAATCTAAGCCAGAGGGTCACTCCTGAGATGGAGAGTAGGCTAGGATAGAGAGCCAATGAGAACAGGGCAGCACTTCTACCAAATTGATAACAAAACCACACCAAACCTATAAAATACAGGTGGTGCTCCCTAGAGTAAACAATATAGAACTAGAAAGGAAAGCAAATCTTAAGAGAAGACTCACAAAAATCCTATAACGGGCACTCAGGGCAGGTAAAGAAAATACAAAATGTATTAAATATGCAATCTAAGATATGACAAACCAGGCAAAAGTGCTAAAAAAATAATAAAAAAAATATATAACTAGACCGTCTCCATAGTGCTAAAGTCAAAAAACAATAATGTCATCAAACAAGGTGTGATGAGGTTCCAAAAAGTGTCACATAATAGTACAGTACCACTAGACAGAAAAAGTACCCCTAAGAGTACAAAGGGTACAGCAACCTCACAGTTAAACCTCACAGAAAATCCTTAAGGTCCCAGAGGGGTCAATGTAAAACCTCTCCTGAAAACTGGAATGTCTGTCGAACCGGTAAAATTTGAGACAGATCAGGGTAGATGTAAATACATACTGTATGTTAGAATGTTGGCAAAACCAATGCATATATGATACATACTGTAGTAAACCCTGGTGGAAAGTAGCAATTACAGATGGATTCAAATGGCAATACATGTGGTATCAAATACTGGGAAGGAGTAGTATATGCTGCTAAAAAGACTGTAGTCCTAATGAGAAGTAATGAACAGGTGGATACATGGAAGCAAGAATCAAGAAATGTACTGCTGCGGCAGACTTTATTCTAACAAATCACCGTTTTTTCCCTAGCTTGTTCCTGGAATGCGCCGCTGTTCACCCGGAGCATGCCGCGTTCCTTTTGCGTTCCCAGCCACGGGTCATGCCCGGCTGACGCGAGGTTGATGTGTTAATTAATAATGGTTCAGGATTTAATAGGATGCAATGCTTCGCGTGTCCGCCAGATGGCAGAAATTCATGAATTGTAATGCAGTATATATATATATATATATATATATATATATATATATATATATATATAAATATATATACTGTATAACAACAACCCCTATAACCCCTAACATACACATACAGTACTGTATATGCACATCAATGATACTATAGGCCGGCGGGGGCGAGATGTGTTTGCAGCAGAGAGAGATCCGCTGCTCTCTCTGCGCAAACATCGGCACATTAAAAATGATTTAAAATACATTTTTATTCATAGTGTACATGTGCAGGGGGTCTCCGGAGCTGAACCGCATTGGTATTATGTCCGGGGACCCCCTACTTCCCGAGATACAGGCCCTTTATAAGGTGCCGGTATCCCTCTGCATTTAAAGGTCCCGATCATGTGACCGCGGAATGTAAACAAAGCAGAGGGATACCGGCACCCCATAAAGGGGCCTGTATCTCGGGAAGCAGGAGGTCCCCGGACCTAAAACCAAGGCGGTTCCGCGCCGGAGACCCCATGCACCTCTATAGTATGAATAAAATACCCATATCAATAAACACTCGTTCATTACCTTTGCGGCTATGTGCTATGGTAACGAAGCATGGGAACAAACAAACAATGGGGGAGCATGGGATTAGAAAGACATATACAATAATAATGGTGATGAATATTGACAGTAGTTCCAAAGGTGGGGGGCGGGTTGTAAATATAATAATACTTACACGGCCATGTGTAAGCAACCACAATTAGTGATCACCTCCTTGAGGGCGAGCTGTGCCTCTCCCAGCTAGATATAGCTGTATGTTGATAGGGTTAGGGGAAATGATATATAATCTATAAGGCTATACTCACACGGCCCTGTGTGAGCTGGTGTAGAAATTGGTTACTTTGGGGTTAAATTTAACCCATCCACATCTATTCGTCACGTAATGGGGGTTTTCTCCAGTATCCAGGGCAGCACGAAAATCAGTGCTAACTCCCAGGCGTCAGCCAGGCTCTCCCCCCAGGTGTTTATGATTGTGGGGGGGGGGGGAGGGGTTGGTTGATGAGAAAAACGAGTGAGGCACGGTTCCAGTTAAATATTCACAAGAAATCGCATTTATTAATTAAAACAGCAAAGGGACTCACATACATATAGAATGGACCCCTGGCCTCCTCACGCAGTCCAGGATCGAGTTTGAGCAGCTTTGTGTGCCCTTCCCGCGTCCGGGATGCAGGAAGAAAAACTATCCTGCTGGGCTGCAAACACTGCTCCACGGTCTGACTGCGGAAGCCTCCTTAGGTCAAAATCTTCTGGTGGTTTAGAGCAACGCGTTTCGTCGACACATCGACTTCCTCAGGCTCAAATAATTTGAGCCATACAGCTATATCTAGCTGGGAGAGGCACAGCTCGCCCTCAAGGAGGTGATCACTAATTGTGGTTGCTTACACATGGCCGTGTAAGTATTATTATATTTACAACCCGCCCCCCACCTTTGGAACTACTGTCAATATTCATCACCATTATTATTGTATATGTCTTTCTAATCCCATGCTCCCCCATTGTTTGTTTGTTCCCATGTTTCTATAAGGGCTCTGGATTAACCCTTTTCTGGGGTTGAAGCTGAAGGGATCCTACTGTTTGCTCCAAGTATTTGTAAGAGAGCAATTGTCGAATTGACCGCTTTACTGTAAGCACACTTTTGTTTCTAATCTGAGGTAAGCGCCTGGTTTTTTGCACACTACCATGGTAACGAAGCAGCATGAATGTATTTTTAATAATATTGTACAGTGAGCAGAGGGTTCCCTGAGCCACAAATCAAAGCTCAGGGGACCCCCTGCTCCAGCACA
The DNA here is from genome assembly GCA_036426205.1 of Ascaphus truei. Taxonomy (NCBI): domain Eukaryota; kingdom Metazoa; phylum Chordata; class Amphibia; order Anura; family Ascaphidae; genus Ascaphus; species Ascaphus truei. The sequence goes on from WSYH01000272.1 coordinate 187,697, forward strand.
ATATAATTAAAATACAGAAATGCTGCTTCATTACCATAGCTGATAGCCGCTAAGGCAATGAAGGGTTAAGGCAGAATAGCATGTTTATTGGGGACATTTGCCCAAAATAAACATTGCAATAAACAACATACAGTACACCCACTGTGTATTTAAAATACATAAACAACAATAAATACATTAAATACATATTTTTAACATACAGTAACTGTTCCCTTTTGGTTATAAAGCACCTCCTTGACTGTAATCTGTGTAAGGCCCCCTCCCCCTAATGTGTCTGTTAAATCTCCCTGCCTTGACTGTAATCTGTGTAAGAGCCCCTCCCCCTAATGTGTCTGTTAAATCTCCCTGCCTGTGTTCCTGTGAGTGCAGTTTATGTAAATGTGGGGAGGGGGAGGGGGATCCTGATGTGCATACAGTATAATGCAGTGCCTCACTGACAATGGCCCACCCCGTGAGGCCTAACCACCCTCACCCACTACCCACAAGGGAGGCTTACCCACATACTGTTGCCCCCCACTCCAACCCCCCATCCTGCCCATGGCCCCTCCGCTGCTGCAAAACAGACACAAAAATTAAAACATCCAAAGTAATGTCCCCTAACCCCTTAATCACCATAGCGGTTATTAACCGCTACAGTCATTAAGGGGTTAACCCACCCTCACCCACCACTCGGGACGCCTACATACCCTCCCACACTAACCCCCCACCCCGTGAGGCCTAACCATCCTCACCCACTACCCACATGGGAGGCCTACACACATACCGTTGGGGAAAATTGTCCCCCCCACCACCCCCAGTTCCCACAATAAAAACAATACACAGCCCCACAATAAGCATCATTATATTTATTAAATACATTTCTCACCCCCTGTGCCCCCCCATAAATACAAGATTTATCCTTTTACAAACAGGGTTCATAACGCAGCCCCACGCGAGTCCCCGGTGGGCTGGCGGGGCACCTGACTGACCTACAGGGTACAAGCAGCCCTTTTCAAACAGGTTATGGAGGCCTGCTGGTGGGTCCCACCAGCACTATGGCCCCCAGGTGGTCTCCTTGGGTCACTGTGGGCCACAATTGGGTCCCCACGGTAGGCCCAAGGATGTCTGGGAGCCCCGGGTCAGACCCACAGGTGTCTGCGGGGCCTCGGGTGGTTCCCACGAGGGTCTGGGGAACTCACGAGTGTTCACTATGGGTCCGCGGTGCCCCCACAGAAGTGGGACCACACATCTTCATCCCCGCACCTATGGGTCGGCAGTGCCGCCACAGATGTGAGGCCACCACTTCATCCCTGCAGACTACGGGTCCGCGGTGTCCCCTCAGATGTGAGGCCACCGCTTCATCCCCGCATGTGTCACCCGTGGAACCACCAGCCTGATACCCGTGAGATACCCGAGGAGACCCGCAGGTGGTCTCCAGAGGTCCCACGCAGAACAACGGAACAAACCCTGAATGTAAAAAAATAAACCTGGCCTATACATTCAATACATACACCCCCCCCCCCAACACCTACAGTACAATAATGTGCAAAATAACTATTATCCAGATATGGATAATAGATTAATTGCCCATTATTAAAAACATTAACTAGCATATTCAAATAAATAAAGTACTACTGACCTCATCAATAAGAAGTCTCCGTCGCCAGCAACATCCTTGTCTTGCCCACAAAATACATAGCAAATACAAAGCCAATACATTGCAAGTACATTCAGATATCAATTAACCCCTTAAACACCTTATCGGATAATAACCGCAAAGGTAATTAAGGGGTTAAGCCACACTGGCCCGACACTCACCCTTCACCCATGAATTTGTACAGTGGCTTCATCATGCAACTATATATACTGTATATATATATACACACAGAGATATATATATATATATATATATATATATATATATATAGACAGTATATACACACACATGATGAACCAATATACAAATAAATGTAGAAGGGTTATCAAAACCATACTGTACTACAAATAACACTTCTCCATACTGCTGCGGCACAGTTTATTCGAGCATTTGCCCGTTCTGTGCCGCAGCAGTAGCCTGGCGCGCGCCCGAGTGTGACGGGCACGCGCCGAAGCAGCGGAAGAGCGCCCTCCGATCGGGACGCTCTCCCTACCGCTGCCGGGTCCGCCGGGTCCCCCGGAACCCCCTGCCGCTGTCCCGCGATCGCGGGACACCAGGGCTCCCTCGGGGAGCCCCTGGACACGCGTGCAGGGGGCGCACGCTCCCGATGACGCGTGACCGCGCGTCTATGACGCGCGGCACGCCGAGGGGCGGCCACTAGCAAGCCGGGAGATTTCCCGGCTTGCGGTACCGACCACACTTCAATAAAGTGTGTCGGTACTGTACAGACACACTACATTAAAATGAATTTTCCTTGGGGGGGGGGAATAAATCCTAAACTATCTTACATCTAAATCATCAAATGCCAATGAAAAACCTCACATTCCAATCAATACATTGCATTCATGTTATAAATGATGCATATCTATGCACCATATACATTCCTGCAAATGAATGTTAACAATATCATTGCAAGCAAAATACAAATACCTCCAAACAAGTAAACTATTTTAACCAATCAAGTAAACAAAAATCAATTTTATTTCATTATTTACATCCCTAAACAATTGACAGTCCACCCCGAACAATTAAACAATTAACTAATTCAAGCCTGGAGCAGAACAATTTAGCATGTGAAAAAATATAAGTATCAAACAGAATACAAAATTTAAAACCAAGGCTTACTCTGACCACAAGCACACAATACAATACCAAGGATTACATCTATCTAATTGTAAAAAAAACATTATACACACATTGAAGCATAGCAGCATAGCCAAATTAATTTAAAACACATCAAATCAAGCTTTTAAAATAACATCATTTCTTATCCTGTATGTATATATCTCTCTAGACATATATACATACATACAAACAGTGGCAAGAACTGATATACCACAAATAAATAAATACACATGTTAAAAAAAACTTTAAAAAAATTTACAAGCACAATTAAATACATTTCTTTAGTTCACTTACCATTACTTGGCCCCACCGACTCCCGTTGAACACCTTACTCACGAACCAATCCACCAGGCACAGGAACCCATAAAATAATAAACCATAAAAAAATAAACATTACACTAAAAATCCAAATCAATCCACGGGTCTTCTATTTGTAATCCATCTTCATCTGTATTCTTCTTTCTTCTATCTTCTTCCGGGTGGTGTCTTCTTTCCATCTTTGGCCACGCCCTGGCCTTCTTCTTCTGTAGGAGGTCCTTCCTCCTCGGCGGCTGGCTTCAAAATGAGACGACATAGGCTTTTAAAGGCCTATGACGTCACATTTTCGTCATATGGTTCCCACGGCCCTGAATGGGCCGTGAAAACCATGTGTTTTGGCCGATAAAAATAAAAATGATGACGTCACTTAAAGGCAATGAAAGCACAGCCTATCAGAATGGCTTTGCTTCAATTGCCTTTAAGATGACGTCATGAAAAGAAACATGGCCGTCCTCACATGGTACGGTAGCCAATCAGAGCGTGGGAACTCCATCCCTACTCTGATTGGCTCTAGTATACCATGTGACAGAGGCTTGGGGGAGAACGGATGAGACGTCATTGAAAGCCTGTCACATGGTATTAGAGCCAATCAGAGCGTGGGAAGACGGAGGTCTTTTGGCATTACTGAGGCACCGTAGCTGTGGAGAACAAGCGGTGACATCACAGGAGGAGTTGATCGGCTGAACTCTTGGGAGAAAGCAGCAAGCATTGTGCAGCAAGCAGACACCCGACCAGAAAAGGAGATCCTCTTCTGTGGATTGACGCAATTTCACCTCGCAGCAAGCGGTCCCATATGCTGATAAGACCATTTCAATAACGCGTATGTCCTAGTCACTTTTGGTGAGTAGGTTTCCAATTTTACACCAAACGGAGCAAGTTTCAAGACATCTGGTTCGTATGCCAAGGCACAGATAGTCCTTTTTAGTATAATTCTTTTTAGTATAATTTTTTGAATTTTTAGTGTAATCAGATTTTTATTTTATATGTTATACTATATTTTATTATTGTATTAAAATTGCTCTCTTTATACATCCTAGTTGTCCCTGGGTAATGCACTATTGCAGTGTGTATGCTTTTTTTCTCTTTTTCTCTTGAGGAATCCATCAAGAAAAGAACTTTGTCTACAATCACAATTAAAACATTCCTCAGCTCCACAGGAGGTGTCTTTCCCCTACATTACCAAATCTGGGTAGGAGATTCCAGATTCACTTCTTTGGGCAGCTCCAGGACTACCTTGGACTCTATATCACAGGTTTTTTGTAATTCATTGTTTGCATGAGCGCTATTGTTCACCTTTATTTTCACTAAATATAGTTGCATGATGAAGCCACTGTACAAATTCATGGGTGAAGGGTGGGTATCGGGCCAGTGTGGCTTAACCCCTTAATTACCTTTGCGGTTATTATCCAATAAGGTGTTTAAGGGGCTAATTGATATCTGAATGTACTTGCAATGTATTGGCTTTGTATTTGCTATGTATTTTGTGGGCAAGACAAGGATGTTGCTCGCGACGGAGACTTCTTATTGATGAGGTCAGTAGTACTTTATTTATTTGAATATGCTAGTTAATGTTTTTAATAATGGGCAATTAATCTATTATCCATATCTGGATAATAGTTATTTTGCACATTATTGTACTGTAGGTGTTGGGGGGGGTGTATGTATTGAATGTATAGGCCAGGTTTATTTTTTTTACATTCAGGGTTTGTTCCATGGTTCTGCGTGGGACCTCTGGAGACCACCTGCGGGTCTCCTCGGGTATCTCACGGGTATCAGGCTGGTGGTTCCACGGGTGACACATGCGGGGATGAAGCGGTGGCCTCACATCTGTGGCGACACCGCGAACCTGTAGTCTGCGGGGATGAAGCGGTGGCCTCACATCTGTGGGGGCACCGCCGACCCATAGGTGCGGGGATGAAGATGTGTGGTCCCACTTCTGTGGGGGCACCACGGACCCGTAGAGAGCACTTGAGAGTTCCCTAGACCCCCGTGGGAACAACCCGAGGCCCCGCAGACACCTGTGGGTCTGACCCGGGACTCCCAGACATCCTTGGGCCTACCGTGGGGACCCAATTGTGGCCCACGGTGACCCAAGGAGACCACCTGGGGGCCATGGTGCTGGCGGGACCCACCAGCAGGCCTCCATAACCTGTTTGAAAAGGGCTGCTGGTACCCTGTAGGTCAGTCAGGTGCCCCGCCAGCCCACCGGGGACTCGCGTGGGGCTGCGTTATGAACCCTGTTTGTAAAAGGATAAATCTTGTATTATGGGGGGGGCACAGGGGGTGGGTAATGTATTTAATAAATATAATGATGCTTATTGTGGGGCTGTGTATTGTTTTTATTGTGGGTACTGGGGGTGGCAGGGGGGGTATTTTCCCCAACGGTATGTGGGTAGGCCTCCCTTGTGGGTAGTGGGTGAGGGTGGTTAGGCCTCACGGGGTGGGGGTTAGTGTGGGAGGGTATATAGGCGTCCCGAGTGGTGGGTGAGGGTGGGTTAACCCCTTTATGACTGTAGCGGTTAATAACCGCTATGGTGATTAAGGGATTAGGGAACATTACTTTGGATGTTTTAATTTTTGTCTCTCTTTTGCAGCAGCGGAGGGGCCATGGGCAGGATGAGGGGGTGGAGGGGGTGGGGCAACGGTAGACCTCCCTTGTGGGTAGTGGGTGAGGGTTGTTAGGCCTCACGGGGTGGGCCATTGGCAGTGCGGCGCTGCATTATACAGTATGCTCATCGGGATCCCCCTCCCCACATTTACATAAACTGCACTCACAGGAACACAGGCAGGGAGATTTAACAGACACATTAGGGGGAGGGGACCTTACACAGATTACAGTCAAGGCAGGGAGATTTAACAGACACATTAGGGGTTGGGGGCCTTACACAGATTACAATCAAGGCAAGGAAGTTTAACAGACACATTAGGGGGAGGGGGCCTTACACAGATTACAGTCAAGGAGGTGGGGTTATAACCAAAAGGGAACAGTTATGTTAAAAATATGTATTTAATGTATTTATTGTTGTTTATGTATTTTAAATGCACAGGGGGTGTACTGTATGTTGTTTATTGCAATGTTTATTGGGGGAAAATGTCCCCAATGAACATGCTATTCTGCCTTAACCCTTCATTGCCTTAGTGGCTATCAGCTATGGTAATGAAGCAGCATTTCTGTATTTTAATAATATTGTGCAGGAGCAGGGGGTCCCCTGAGCTTTGATTTGTGGCTCAGGGAACCCCCTGCTCACTGTACAATATTATTAAAAATACATTCATGCCTATAGTATCATTGATGTGCATATACAGCATGTGTAAAGTTGGCTGGGAAGAGTAGTGATGATGAGACTAAATTGAAGAACAACTACAGCAAAAGTGAGACTGTGGCAACATGGAGTGAAGGGGGGGAGACCACGAGGTGTGTGGAGGAATCTATACGGGTGCGGTGGTCGACGGGGAAATGCCCGACGTGAACTGTTTGTGATTTGGGGTGTGAATGATACGTCACCATACGAGAAAAGACAGCCACACGGAGCCAGGGACTCGGGGGGGCCCAATGTCACTGGGGTAAACCTATACAGAAGGGAAGATTCGGGATATGCTACCCTGGAGGAAGAGCCGTACCACAAGATGAATTATTAGTATGCGGGGCCTGTTCGTGCAGTAGGTCACATGGAAGATGTGTGCCCCAAATTTTCAAGACAAACATCTCCCGCTTGCAACTCACGCAACCGGGCCCTGTGAGTGGCAAGCAGATGTGGAAGAACTGATAACATTGAGTGTGGTGCCCAGTACGCACTGATTAGGGAAAAAAACGGTCTAGTAAAGGGAGGGCAATAGTAATTAACAATCACAAGAAAAGAAAACTGTGTGCCTCAATTGTAAACAAAAGGGGAGTACGAAGCGCAACTTGAACGCTGACAAAAAACAATGTCATAGACAATGCAGTGACCGAAAAATGAAGCAAGCCAGAGAGTTATCAACACGCCCATATGGCCTGGTGGGGGCAAATCAGGGTCACCAAGGAACCTGGACGAACAAGGGGGGGGGAGGAAAGGAAGCCGACCTCGCATATAGAAAACAAAGAGCGTCCCAATGGCGAATGAAAACAACACAAAAGAAAAAGAACCAATCAATGAGCAGCAAAGGAGCCAGCGAAAATCAAACAAGACAAAACACAGGACTGGACTAAGGACAACTATCTATGGATGTCCCAACGAGAATGTGCCAAACGTCATCACAGAGTTAGAGAAGGTGGTATTCAAAATCAGGCACGCAAATTCATAGGCCAAAGCATGCCTAATCTTACAGAGCAAATGAAGAACTCAAAGGGGGATCACGCCCGGATGAGGGGATATCAGTAATAGGGCAAAATCATAGTCGACAACAGAGGCCTGTGTAACGGCAATGCAAGGAAAGGCTATGATAAGGGGAGTAAAGCGCGCTTTAAAAGTACTGTAGACGTGATGAACGGAATAGAGAATGTAATTCTGAACCCAGAAAAATTCAGAAGACTTGACCTGACAAGTATCAGTGAACGGTGATGAGAATCTTCCACCAAGCAGAAAAGTGGAGAAGGCATTGATTCCAGGCAAATTAGAAATGCCGGAGCACTGCAGAATACCGAATAGGCTGCGATCCGCGACACAAACTGCAGACTCCAAAAATGGAGGCGCTGATGCAAAACCCCGAGCAAGCACCAGAGGTAGAGGTGAAACGCCCTGATTGAGGTCGGCACGATCGGTTGAAGAGCTCGAAGCCGATGGCTGTCGCTAGATACAGTGCGCCAAGAGCGGAGATCTCCGTCCGTCCCAGTTGTCTGCCTGACTTGCGCTATGAAGCAGATGGCCGATATCCAAGCAGCTGGACCACAACACGCAATGAGTGATAGGGCCGCGGCGCAGCTGGAGCTGGACATACCCGAGGATCACCTGCAGCTGCAGGTCAAGTAATATAGAAAATTAAACAGAGTTAACCTCGCTCTGAAACAGATGACGGACATGGGATAGCGGCTACCGGGTTCAGTCCGGCTACTCAATCCAGACCTCTACCAGCAAGCTGTACGTTCCTATAGTGTTCTTTCAATCTGTTCAATATTCCGATTTTTGCTATAAAAAAGATGAATTTGGAGAAACAATTCCAAGGCTAAAAGAGAAAACGGCTCACAAAAGGGACCAGGGAACGTAAACTCACTGCCCCCTGAGACAAAGAGGAAAGGAGAAAGAATTGACTTTGATTGTGCTTGCTGTATTCCGAAACAGATGCACCCTCCTGAGAAATATTCTCCCTGATCTGGGCTTTCAAGAAATCCAGAATCCTCAATTTCCTTTACTTTGTCCAGAAGCTTATCAAACTATTAGCAACCCCAGGACAGCCACAGAAGATTTTCAGCCAGTGGGATTGGCGTTTGCCGGAAAACACAGAACTTGTTGACAATCCTGATGACGTAGGTTTATGGCTCGTTTGTTCCAAGGCACTGTTCTCAAACCCAGAGGCCTGGTAAATGCCGCCACAAAGGGAAATGCAGATTGAAAAGAACAAACAAACGAAGGTTAACACGGCGCCTGAATAGTTCCATATCTCACCATCTGGACCGACACTGTGGAGCCAAGGAGAATCCGGTCCAATGGTCTCATCAAACTAAAGAAACAGTCCATCATTTGCATTTGCAAGCGTGCATGAATAAAGTCAAGCTCCACTCATACGAAGTCAAAAAAAAAAAAAAAAATATGTTTGGGGGACTGACCGCTTTATTTTTTTTATACCGTGTGGTGACTATGTCCTGACACTTAACTATGCAAATAACATTTGTCAATAGTACAAATGTTTAGAATGTTCTACTGTGTATAAAAGTAGCTAAACTACAACTTACTATACAGGTTGGAATGTCCCTTAAGATTACAAGGCGTAGTAGAAGGAAAAATATTGGTTGCTGCTTACACTATGAAAAAAAAAAAAAAAAAATGCCCTTTCGGTTGGTAAATTATAATGAGGTTCATATTCTAAAGAGTAGAAAACCCAGGGAGGTAAAGAGAAATTGTCTGGTATTTGTGAATATATTTAGCAATCCTGGGTGGTAAGAAGTGTGCTAGCCAATTTTATTTTTCAAATAGTTCCCTCATAGAGAGCAACAAAAAAATATGGTTCTGCCACTTATGTCTCTTATGACGGAAACCTATTGTTGCCATAATTGCCCGTGGAAAAAGTTATATTCGTGTCATGTGAATACTTATGTTGTACTGAATGAGGTAGCTCCGTATTTCAGGTAGGACTCTCGACCCCAGTGTAGGTCCATGGTCCCTCACCCTCAGTAGGTGTGAGCTGGGGATGGGGATATGGTGACATAAGGTCCCAAAATTTATCGGGCAGCTTTCTGCGCCGTTTTAGAGCAGAAAGTGCGTAATAGTTAATGATCCTTTCCACCAAGCTTCCCTTAACTCCGTCAGCTGGGATGGAAATCCATGACCACAGATTATTACAAATTGGCTCTAGTCTTTTCTCCCTCACCTACTGCTCGTCTTTAATCACATGCACGAGGTACTTAGAGGCAGAGAGGTTTTTGCAGGTCACTCTTCTCTCGCTTAGAACCTGGAGTCTGAGGGGTTGCGCTTCTGCGGTGCTCCCCTGCATCGTATCGGGGTTGACGGCCCCTCCACGTATCCGTACCCAAGATTGCTTGGACCTCCACGAACAATAAGACAAACAAATGGTATGCTGTTGCTAACAAGCTGTACTGTAACTTGTGACCCCTAAATGAAGCAGAGCATTGTTTTTAAGTTAAGCTGGGACCAGTTAGTTGCCATCAGCGGTTAGAGAGACTGATTCTGATGTGTTTATATCCCTACGGGAATATTAATTTTGCTTATATCTTTTGTGTTTTTATTTCTTGTAAATAACAGTAGTGGGAATATGGTAACACTGAACTATGTGAAACTTGCTTCTCGAATGACAGTCATCTGAGTACCTTGGTGCTGTACCTTCACATGTATAAAGCTGTCAGTACCTTACTTGGATGAAAATAAATTCAGGCAGACGCCTGATTTTTAAGCACAAATACTTTGCATATCCTGTTTGTTGTATAATTACCCTAGAAGACTGTGTCGGGAAGAACCCAACAGACGTCACACTACAAGAGGGGCGTTTGTCACAATATATTATAGTTTATATATATATATATAATATATATATGATATATTATATATATAATATCTATATATTATATATATTGCATGATGAGCCACTGTACAAATTATGGGTGAAGGTGAGTGTCGGGCCAGTGTGGCTTAACCCCTTAATTACCTTTGGGTTATTATCCGATAGGTGTTTAAGGGGTTAATTGATATCTGAATGTCTTGCAATGTATTGGCTTTGTATTTGCTATGTATTTTGTGGCAAGACAAGGATGTTGCTGGCGACGGAGACTTCTTATTGATGAGGTCAGTAGTACTTTATTTATTTGAATAGGCTAGTTTTTTTTTTAATAATGGGCAATTAATCTATTATCCATATCTGGATAATAGTTATTTTGCACTATTGATTACTGTAGGTGTTGGGGGGGGGGTGTGTATGTATTGAATGTATGGCCAGGGTTTATTTTTTAACATTCAGGGTTTGTTCCGTGGTTCTGCGTGGGACCTCTGGAGACCACCTGCGGGTCTCCTCGGTTCTCACGGGTATCAGGCTGGTGGTTCCACGGGTGAACACTGCGGGATGAAGCGGTGGCCTCACATCTGGGGGCACCGCGGACCCGTAGTCTGCGGGGAATGAGGGTGGCCTCACATCTGTGGGGCACTGCCGACCCATAGGTGCGGGGATGAAGATGTGTGGTCCCACTTCTGTGGGGGCACCGGGACCCAAGTGACACTCGTGAGTTCCCAGCCCCCGTGGGAACCACCCGAGGCCCCGCAGACACCTGTGGGTCTGACCCGGGGCTCCCAGACATCCTTGGGCCTACCGTGGGGACCCAATTGTGGCCCACGGTGACCCAAGGAGACCACCTGGGGCCATGGTGCTGGGGGACCCACCAGCAGGCCTCCAAACCTGTTTGAAAGGGCTGCTTGTACCCTGTAGGTCGTCAGCAGTGCCCCGCCAGCCCACGGGGACTCGCGTGGGGCTGCGTTATGAACCCTGTTTGTAAAAGGAATAATCTGTATTTATGGGGGCACAGGGGTGGGGTAATGTATTTAATAATATAATGATGCTTATTGTGGCTGTTGTATTGTTTTTATTGTGGTACTGGTGGGGGGGGGTTTTCCCCAAGGTATTTGGGTAGGCTCTCCCTTGTGGGTAGTGGTGAGGATGGTTAGGCTCACGGGTGGGGGGTTAGTGTGGGAGGGTATGTAGGCGTCCCGAGTGGTGGGTGAGGTGGGTAACCCCTTAATGACTGTAGGGTATAACCGCTATGGTGATTAAGGGTTAGGGGATACGACATTACTTTGGATGTTTTAATTTTTGGTCTGTTTTGCAGCAGCGGAGGGGCCATGGGCAGTGGAGGGGAACGTATGTGGGTAGGCTCCCTTGTGGGTAGTGGGTGAGGGTGGTTAGGCCTCACGGGTGGGCCATTGGCAGTGAGCCTGTCATTATACTGCACATCGGGATCCCCTCCCCCTCCCCACATTTACATAAACTGCACTCACAGGAACACAGGCAGGGAGATTTAACAGACACATTAGGGGGAGGGCCTTACAACAGATTACTGTTTAAATAGTGTATATGTTAGGGGTTACAGAGGTTGTTGTTATGTGTATTATCTATATTATATCTATATATATAATTATACTATTATATATATATATTATATATATATATATAATAATATATATATATAGCTATATATATATTATTTATATTCATGTATTTATTTATTTAGATTTTTTTTTTTTTGTTGTGCGGCTGCTGTGTGTGAATTTTTTTATTGTGGTTAGCGGGTGGGTGAAGGGTGTATTAGCCCCAACGGTGGTTGTTTAGGGCTTGCGGGGGGGTAGCAGGAGGGGTTAACCCCTTCATGACCGTAGCGGTATTAACTGCTACGGCCGTGAAGGAGTTAAGTGCACCCGCAACCCCCCACAAGTCCTAAACTCACACCAGGGCCACATACCCCCTTCACCCACCCCCGCTACCCACAAAAAAGTGGGCACGGTGTGTTAACCCCTTCATTGCCTTAGCGGCTATCAGCTATGGTAATGAAGCAGCATTTCTGTGTTTTAATAATTGTGCAGGAGCAGGGCGTCCCCTGAGCTTTGATTTGTGGCTCAGGGAACCCCTCTTCACTGTACAGTATTATTAAAAATACATTCATGCTCTTCGTTACCATAGCACATAGCCGCAAGGTAAGGAACAAGTGTTATTGATATGGGACAAAAAACAAGAGAACAAGGCGCACAACGCACATAGTGTATAAAGTTAAAATGTGACTTTATGGTTAAAAAATAAATAGTTCTGGTACATCAAGTAGGGAATAAACAAGCAGTTGGTATATAGGTTTACCACACCAGGATAACGCTGTGCGACACCCTCAGATGGATCTCGCATTCACTGGTCAGCAGACGTCTCATCAGTCTCTTCCAGCGTCCTCTGTTGGGGGATGGTAGGTGGATGAGTCCCTTGTAGAGGAGCCCCACGCTACAGCTCAACAGGTAAGTAAAGACGCCGTAGGATTCAGCATCCTGGAACCACTGCAGCATTTGCCGCCACTCCTCGTTGGGCGCCTCGCGATGACGTCACTGGTCGCACCGCTCTGCTTCCGCAATGTCTTCTCATGGAACGCACAGCGTGCCGTGTCAATCCAAAGTTGTAAGGCAGCGGGGAGAGATAATTCGCCAGGCAAATAAACAGTGTCCAACAATGTCCAGAATCACAAGGATGGGGGAGAAAGCATAGACACCTCTTATCCAACGCGTTTTCGTAACACTGGTTACTTCTTCAGGGAAGTATGCATAGTGAAGGGGCATGTTACATATATATATACTACACTTCACCCAATCACAAATGCGGTGTCTAATTACCACATCATTAATTTCAGGTGCAGCATAATGCTCTTATTAGTGATACTCTGTCTCACAGAACATATTAACAAACATTGTATAAAATCATTTAATCTAAAAACAGATTTAATTCAAGTACTAATCGGCGCATGAAAAGTAGAGCTTCTGGAAAAGAAAGCCATAATTAGTATACAAAGCAATAGCAATCTTAAAAAGGAATTTATGTCATTTTAAACACACAGAAATTTCAGATCTCTCTTCTGCTGCAAACATCTCACCAGGACGGCTTCTCGGCTTCAAAGACAACAGCTCGCAACGCCCCCATGAGTTTTACACGGCATTGCTGTTTGCAGAAGCGGGAATAAAATGCTTAAACACAGCCGCGAAATAACGCATTTCCCCCGGCGAAAACGACACAAAACCGCACATCACCGGATATTCTGAATTCGCGGAGCTAGCTAGTTAGAATAAAATGTGTCGCCACTGTATATAGTCCCATGCTATTACAGTCCACTATTAAAGATTTATTGAAATTAAATGCTATCACATAGCTCTAAACTGCAGGCCTCCTCCCTGAATGAGTTGTGAATATGTGCCTTAAGCTGATATAATGGGGATCTCAGATGAGCACGAGATATCTGTGATAAAAAAAGTAATCCTCCCAAAACAACAGCAACATATTCACATGACCCAGAGGTAAACACCGATGAGTCCCTGCAGTCCACGCAAACAAAAGGTTAACCAGTGGCATGCAGAAACAGAGTAGTGCTCCTTTGAAACTCAAAGCTTTGTTTCTGCAGAGTGATTTACACAGGCAGGCTCCCTGCACAAAACACGCACAAACACAGCCCACCACGCTGCTGGAACTTACTGAAGCAGGAGACAGTTAGAGAACACACCCAACGCAGCGTTTCGCTGGGAAGTCTTCGTCAGGGGTGTTTCTGCTCATCAACCTTGATTGACTTTATATCCTAAACTTATGATGTCAATCAATCAGGGAATGTAAGGCACACATGAAAGAAAAACTTTATATAAATATATGGTTTGGCTATTAACTAAACTTAGCACATGAAGAACCCTTGGGTGGCATGCCATTGGGCATTGATTCTGGATAATATGGGAAACCAGTGTAGGGATTTGCGCAGTGGAGCAGTAGAAGTTGAGTGGTGATGTAACAGGACTTATCCCTGTTGAATAAACTGCCTCTCAATCCAGCGGAGCTGGTAAAGTGAAGAAAGACAATAACCAGACTCCATCTGCCTAATGAGAGCTCTGTGAAGAGTGTCATGTGAGTACAGGAAAGAGATTTTTCCTCAGTACACAATGGTCGATAAGAGGAAAGAGGTCTTGAGTGCACCAAGGACTGGGCTTGAAAACAAGACAGAAGGGACTAACCTCTTTTCCTGGACACAGGACCCAGGAATCTGCTAGAGGCTGGACCCTCCAGACCACCTGGACCACCACTGACCTGAAGGGTCACTGCTGAGACTTTGGAGGTGGTATACTGGTATGGGGCTTTCCCCCCCAGACTTACAGCTAGGGACTGGGGAGAGAGTTAGCCCTTACACAGGGATAGGTGTGTTTGTTGTTTTATGTATATTTTTTTGCTATGTTATTAAAGGAACAGGCAATAAAGCCTTTTATTAATTTCACCCTATAACGTCTCCATTTTTACATACCTCTGCCACATCTCTTAGGCTGCGTCCACGCTAGCGCTGAGCTCGCTGAGCAGGCATCGCTTGCCGCTTTTACTTACATATATATTGCAAGTCCCCGCTCATGTGTTGTGAAACGCTCTTGCACAGGCACGCACGCTCACCCATGTTTGGTGCTTGGGTAAATAAAATGTTTTACTTTCCAGCGGGCCAAACTTGCCCGCACGCCCCCCTGCGCGCACCAGAATGCCAGACACCCGGCGCTGATGCTTGGAGACTGGTGATGTCACGCTCTCAAGCATTAGCGCGGTCAGTGCCATCTGGGCCGCAGCCTTACAACAGTGAGGTATCAGAGTCCGGCACTATTAATGTATTAAGATGAGATAGGCAGACAAGGGAAATGCCACCTATAGAAAGTTGCAGTAGTCATGGTGGGACCGAATGAAGGGGAGAATTGAATTGTAGTTACACTGGCGACACACTTTATTCAAGCTCGGCTAGTCCCACGAATTCGGTATACCCGGGTGTATTGAGGTTTGTGACTGTTTTCTGCCCGAGTGCATTGAGTTATTTTCCGGCAGGGATTGAAGCATTTTATTCCCGCGGCTGCAATACTGCACAGTACATATATATATACTGCATTACAATTCATGAATTTTATGCCATCTGGTAGACACCGAAGCATTGCAGCCTATTAATCCTAATCATTATCATTTAACAGATCAGCCGCCCTCAGCCAGGCATGAACCCAGGCTGGGAAGGCAAATGCAACGGGGCTTGTCAGAGGTGAGGAGCGGCGCATTCCAGGTATCTGCCAGGTACATACGGGTATTGCTCGAATAAAGTGTGTCGGTGCAGTACAGTGATAGTGAAAAGGGGCATATCCTTCCTGAATTTTTGGAGGGGTAGATGGTAGACTTTGTGAGGGATGAATGAAGGAGAGATCAAAGTCAAACATGACCCCTAGAAAGAAGACATGAAGTGTTGATGAGATTGTGGTATTTTTACAGTGAGGAAGAGTTTGGGTGGCAGGGGAAAGGTGGCAGGGAAAGAGGGGTGGTTTGGTGGAAATGGGTTGGGCAGTGGAAGAGTATTACACCTGTTTTTGTACATGTTAAGATTCAGGTAAAGATGAGTTTCCAGGAGGAGAGTGTAAAGAGACAGTAGGTGACATAGGACCGAAAAAGGGGGAGTCAGGGAAGAGAGGTAATGTGGGTATCAGCACAGAGATTATACTGAAAGCCAAAAGATTCTATTATTCACAAAAAGATGTGTTAGTAGAAGATCAGATGCCAAGGATAGACCCTTGTTGGACCGCAACAGAAATAGGATGGACGAAGAGGAACCTCAAGAAAAAAACACTGAGAAGTGGTTGGATAGGTTGAAAGTAATCCAGAAAAAAACTGTCTTGGAAGCCAATGAGTGGAGAGTATTCAGTAGGCTAATCGACAGTATCAGGGGCAGCAATGAGATCCAAGAATAGTTAAGAAGAAGGGATCCTTAAACTCAGCTGTGAGTACTGATTGAGCCACTGTGCTAAAGCAGGAATATCCTGAAACACCTGCCCTGCTGGGGGGGCTTGAGGACTGAGTTTATGCACCCCTTCCTAGATGTTGTCTGGTATGGTTAAGCCTGTGGGGGCTATGCACTATGCTCTGCATTTTTATGCTCGATTGGAACATTTTTGCTCGGCCCTAAAAAAGTGAAGCCAAAGGCGCGATTCACTAACAAGTTCATCCGTTTGGTCCGGCTGAGCAAAAATTTGCCAGATCGCTTTTTTCTCCTGCTATCTCGCTTAAAGTTTCTAAAGCACGATAGCTGATAGAAAAAAAGCAGCCGTTAAGAACTGCATGAAGACGCTGCAAGATATTGCAAGGTCCCGTCCTCCGTTGGCAGACAAATACATAGCAAAATACATTCTAATGTCCCCTTAGCCCTTTATGACCTTGTTGGTTAATAACTGCGAAGTAATTAAGGGGTTAATTCACCCACCCTCTGCCATTACCCACCCAGGTGGCCTAACCACCCTTCCCAGGCAAATACCACCCACCATTCAACTCATTCGTACAGTGGGTACATCATGCACATATATATATCCATACATACATACATCATACATATATATATATACACACATACAGTCATGTGAAAAGAAAGTAAACACCTCTTTGAATTCCCTGGTTTTACATACGTATCAGGACATAATAACAATCATCTGTTCCTTAGCAGGTCTAAAATTAGGTAAATACAACCTCAGATGAACAACAACACAGAACATCTTCGTCGTGTCATGATTTTTAACAAAAATAAAGCCAATATGGAAAACTATGTGTGAAAAACTAAGTACACCTGTAAGAGACGTGTTCAGAGATACGCAATGGAGACTGTTTTAAGATTGAAATTAAAATAAGCTTATTGGCCTGTTTCCTTAAATAGCACAGCAAAACATATGAAGATAACAAAACAACAAACCGCCTATGCCTGTGTAAGGGCTATATTTACTTCCCCAGTCCTATCTGCAGGGCTGGAGAGATAATCCCACGCGTTTTGAATGGCTCTGCCCGGAACCCCTGCTATGTTAATCCGATGGCCATTAGTCTGATTGCAGAATTTCCCTGGAATGTTGCAGCATGTACCCAGCATGAACCTGGTCTTGTTGGTGATAGCACCAGATTTTCCAAGGCAAGTTTTAGAATTCTCGTCGGCGCACCTGTAGCAAAATCAAATACAGAACATCTCAAAATCAAATACATCACATAGCCAATTAATATATAACAAATGCCAATCAAACAATTGAATGGCACAGTAGGTACATGATGCAAATAATCTGTGCATGATGTAACACTATGTCATTCAATGCTCAACTTAAGAAACTATTACAAACAAGATCCAATGCCATCCAAACAATAAGAAAATAAAACAAATCAAGAAGTAAACAGAAATAAATTAAATATAAACTGAAAAAACCCTAACTGAACAGCGCTTAACCTCGTGGTGCGAATTTACATACAACATATATTGTGATCTTGTGCAAAAAATGAAACAACATGCTGAATACCAATTGTGGTTAACAAAAGGACGGAGCTGCCAAAGGCTTTCCACAATGCAGGTTTACCTCCAACCTGTATAACACGTGTGTGATATGGAAAGGGATACATGCGCGCGCAAATTGTCACTATGTCCATAGGAAACAGATATAGGGGGTCATGCAGTAGCAGCGCGAAGTCACTTGTTCCCCGTTTTTCCGCCAAAAATGCATACCACGATTCAGTAGCCCCGAAAACTTGGCGAAAGCAAAAAAAGACGCCAAGTTTGTTGGCGGTTTTTTTTCTTCACCCGCCATCGGCGCATTGTGAAAAGCACTATGCCCGCATTAGCCATGTTTTCAAACCCCGCTCAATCTAGTTGTGGCGAGTAGCTTTGCGCCGCTACTCGCCCTCTAGAATTGAAATTTTCACGGCAATCCTGTCTTGGCCCAAAAAGTTGGCAAGTTGCTGGGAAGAGGGCAGTCGGATGAGCGCGGCATGGCAACTTTAGACAAATTCAGGACTTTTTCCTGCCGGTATTGATGCCAGGGGTCTCCGGATCTGATACCATTTATCCAGCACCGGAGTCCCGCCCCGGCATTGCATCCGGCGCAGGAAAAATGGCATTAAAGGCCACTTCATGACTTAAGCGGCTAACCGCTAAGGCAATGAAGGGTTAACCACTCAGCCTGCCAGTTTTATTGTGGGTAGCGGGGTGGGTGAGGAGTATTTGGCCCTTGGTGGGTTGTTTAGGGCTTGCGGGGGGTTGCGGGTGGACGTTAACCCCTTCATGACCTTAGCGTTAATACCGCTCGGTCATGAAGGGTTAAGCCCCCCGCTACCCACCCGCAAGCCCTAAACAACCACGCGTTGGGGCTAATACTCACTTCGGCCACCCTCGCTACCGCCACAATAAAAAAAATACCCACACAACAGCCCCACACTAAATAAATAAATATATAAATATATATCTATATCTATATCTAATATAAAAGTGACACTGTGTGCTCATTTGCATGTCATTTTCCAGAATCCCTTGCTGCAGTGGAAGTGCTGTATGCTGGGTGATAATGGGGAAAGGCGGTGTGGCAGATTTCAGACGCCTAAGACATGCAGATTGAGCATTTGCATATATAATATATAATATATATAGATAAAGATATAGATAAGATATATATATATATATATATATCTATATATTTATATATATATATATATATTATATATATTATACAACCAACAACCCATATACCCCCCACATAACACATATATGCACCTCAATGATACTATAGACCGGCGGGGGCCCTCGGGTGTTACCCGCGGCCTGCATTACCAATTTGGTGCCCCCCCAAATTAATTTTACAACACTACATACTTATAAGAAATAACCCCCCCCCCTAACCCATACAGTTTAGTAATGGGCACAATTACTATATCCACAAATGCCCATTTAAAATACATAAAGAACAATAAATACACAAATACATATTGCCACTCACCCTTGTCTGGCTGCCACGATGAAGGCCATCCTCATCTCATCACTGTCCATGCCCCCTCCGATGCTGCAAAACATGAACAAGAATAAAAACAGCCAATGTAATGTCCCTACCCTTAAATCACCATAGCGGTATTAACCGCTACAGTCATTAAGGGATTAACCCACCCTCACCCACCACTCGGAGCCTAATATACCCTCCCCCCCCCCACTACCCCCCCCCCCCCGTGACACCTAACCACCCTCACTCACCAATACCCACAGCCGGAGGCCTACCCACATACCCTTGGGGCCAATACCCCCTTCCCCCAGCCCAGTACCCACAATAAAAAATGCACAGCCCACAATAACATCATTATATTTATTAAATCATTACCCAACCCCCTGTGCCCCCCCATATATACATGAATATTATTTTTACATACAGGGTTAACTCTCCAAGCCCACGGGAGTCCCCGGTGTGGCTGACGGGTCACCTCAGCAACCTACAGTCCCAGCACCATGTTTCAAAAAACAGGGTCTGAGGCCTATGGGTGGTCCCTGCAGGCAGCCGTTTTCCACCAGGTGGTCTCCACGGGTCACCGTTGGCCACAATGGTCCCCACGGGTACTCCTTGGCTGTCTAGAGAGGCCCCGGTCAGACCCACAGGTGTCTGAGTGTCTTTGCGTGGTTCCCACGGGGGTCTGGAGGCCCTCGGGTGGTCCCTACTTGTCCACGGTGCCCCCACCGATGTGGGGCCATCGTTCTTCCCCGGCAGTGTCCCCAGTGGACCGTGCAGCCGTTTACCTGTGAGAAGCCCGGAGACCGCAGGTGGTCTTCCATAGGTCACCCGCAGACCAAGGAACAACCCTGTATGTAAAAAAAAAAACATGTCCATACATTAAATACACAATCCCCCCCCCCCAACACATACATTACATAATGTGCAAAATAACTATTATCCCGATAGGGATAATAGATTATTTGCCCATATTAACCACCTTAACTAGCATAAAATAAATAAAGTTCTACGACCTCATCATAGAAGCCCCCTCGCCAGCAACATCTGTGTCTTCGTTGCCAACAAAATACATAGCCAATATATTGCAATTACATCTGATATCAATTAACCCCTTAACACATCCGTATCGGATATAACCGCAAATGGTAATAAGGGGTTAACCACCCTGGCCCGATACCACCCTTCACCTTTTCATTGTGTACAGTGGCTTCATCATGCAACTATATATATATAATTATATTATATATATATAACATACATATACATACATATATATACACATGATGAACCAATTACAAAGAATGTTTAAGGGTTAACAAACAACATGCACAAATAAATACACTTCTTCCTAATCGCCAGAGTCAAACAAAATCTATTTCCTAATAAATCATCTGCCAATCAAAAGCATCAAAATGCCAATCAAACATTGAATTTACATTGTATACATGATGCATAAATCGTGCACCATGTACACTCTGCCAATCATGTTAACAATAAAACATTCTAAAGAAATAACAATGAAATCCAAACAAATATAACTATTTAAACCAAGCAGGCAAACGAAATAAATTACCATTAATAATCAAACCCAAACATTAAAATCCATCCAAATCAATTACACAATTAACTCTTTTAATCGTTAAAACAAACCCATTATCCAACAAAGTTAACATCTGACAAAATAGTTGTATAAAAAAAAAACCATTATAAAAAAGCAAGCCTCACCCTGACCTAAAGTACAGCATACAACACCAAAATTACATCTATCTAATTAAAAATTACGTTACACACATTTAAAAAAGCAGCATAATCAAATACATTTCATAGTGAAAAACAGCATTTCCAACAAATCATTCTTACCCTGTATTATAATATCGATAGTGAATACATACATACATACATACATACTACCATACATACATCCATGGCAAGAAATGATAATGGCAAAAATAGTATCACATATAATAAATTACATAAAACAGTTCAAGTTTAAAAAAAATACATTTCTTTTGTTAACTTACCATTAGCTGCAACCACTCTCCGACTCCCCGTCGAACACCAGCTCTCGAACCAATCCACGCAACAGAAACAGGAACCCATAAATAAAAAACCATAAATAAATAACCAAAACTTTTTTTTAATAATCCAAAGCTGTCAACGGGATCTTGATCTGTGTTCTTCCGTCTTCTCTCTGTTCTTCTGTGGTCTTCTGGGGTCTTTTGGGGGTCTTCTTACCGTCTGCTACAGTCTTGCATCTCATGGGTTTGTAGTCGCTGCTCTTGCTTCACCTGTTGTAATAACTCCCTTATCAGTAGCACAAACCTTTATTACAGCTGCTGAGAACGAAGGCACACGCATATCCTGAAAGATGGATGCTCATATCTGAAGAACTATCCCCAAAAACACAGTGACGTCATTCAACACAGCGCCCGCGCGGGCGGCATCGTGGCACGCTGAGGGCCCCCCGCAAGCTGCTTTTTAACCTCTGTGCAGAGGATCCACCTGCCGAGGTACAGGAGACATCTTCATATACGGCCAGGAAGCAGGAGCGATTTCATTCACCGAGCCCCAGTACGCAGTCGCTGAACCTGGCTGCATGAGGGAATCCCTTGTAGTGAACAGACTGCTCCTGCCCCTCCTGCCCCAAATCAACTGATCTGCAGCAGCATAGAGGAAGCAGCACCTTGAATCTACATCTAACGCTGCCGACTGGTAAACGTGTGATACACACTACATGCCTTTTATATTTACCAACTTTTTTCATGTCGCAGATTATTACCTACCCCCTTTTAATTCTATAATATATTGTTGAATTTGCTTCACTATTTGGCGTTGTGCGCTGTTTTCTTTTGTTTCCATTCTCCGTGGGAACAACCTGAGGGCCCCCGAAACCTGTTGTGGATGAGCCGAGGACCCCCGACACCCGCTGAACCACCTGTGGACCCCACTGGCCCAGGTGACCACGGGAGCCCTGGAGCTCCACAGAGCCTACCGGGAACACATGGCACCACCCCATACATCTGTGGGACCCCCATGTGCACTGTGTAGCCCGGGGTGACACCCGTTGGCCCATCAGGGGGACCCCCATTGGCCCTGGGGTATTAATTCTGTATGTAAAATATAAATCATGTTTTATGGGGGGCACAGGGGTGGTTTGTGTATTGATTATTAAATATTGTAAGTTTATTGTAGGGCCTAGGAGATGGTCAGTGGGCTGCTTCTTGTGTATTGTTTTTATTGTGGGAAGTCGGGGGTGGGGTGAAGGGTATTGTCCCCAAGATTGGTGGTTAGGCCTCCATGGTTGGTTGGTGGAGGACGGTGGGTTTAACCCCGTAATTCTATAGCGGTTACTAACAACTAAGGTGATTAATGGGCTAGGGGACATTAGATTGTCTCTTTTTATTCTTCTGTATTGTTTTGCAGGCAACAGAGGGCAATGGACGGGTGAGGATGAAGAACGACCTTCAATCGTGTTCCCCTGGCAAGGGTGACTTCAAGAGTTATTTGCTTTATTTCTTACAGTATGCTGGGCTTAATGTAATTTAATGTCAATGCACTAGTTATACATAGCTGGATAATAGAAATTTGGCCATTACTGTAGGTATTGTTAGGGGGTGGAGGGATGCGATGAGGTGGGTGTATTAATTTAAAAGTATTTTTGGGGGCACACATTGGTACACCCTAGACGTGCAGGCCAGCGGGATCAAACTGGCACCCCCAGGGATCAGCTGGGGGACACAGCGATCCAGTTGGGGTGGTGTGCCTTGATAAAAAAGTACAAAAAACAAAATAATTTTTTTTCTAATTCCCGAGCTTCTTTGCGCCTCCTTTAGCTGTTACGTTTTTCGGCGGGTTTTTTAAATCCCGATTTGACTAGGCGCTGTTTATGAACCCCGCTGACGGCAAAAAAAACCCTTTTTTTTTTTTTTTTTTCCTGACGGCTTTGTATTTTTTTTCACCGGCCTGAAAATGCTTTTAAGGCCGATAAAGCGTTGTTCTCACTGCTTAGTAATGGCGCAGCAAGGCCTGTATCGGCCTTCTAGCCACTTTTGTGCACTCTTAAAAATGTCTTATCACTGCATCGCCCCCCAATTCTTTAAACTAATTACAGGTGCCGACAGCTAAACCCGTTGGGATGTGATTAATGGCGCTTTTGGGTAGGTGAATGTGCTGCGCGGAGCTCCTATGTACGGAGTCCTATGCACTTATAATAATAATAATAGCATGTTTTTGTATAGCGCTGCTAGTAATACGTACCGCTTTACATAGACATTTTTGCAGACAACAGGTCCCTTCCCGTGAGCTTTACAAACTATGTTTTTTTTTTATTCCTTCCTATTTTTGGTCTTCCTGAGGCACATGAGAGATAAAGTGACTCGCCCCAATCACAAGGAGCTGACACCGGGAATTGAACCAGGCTCCCCTGCTTCCAATCTCCTTGCCAGTCAGTGTCCTTTTTACTCACTGAGCCACTCCCCTCCACTTTAGAGGGGAGTGCATACAGTAGGGTCCATCAATTTCACAGATATCTCGTTCCCTCGGTCCCCTCCAGCTTTTATTTATTTTTAAAAATATTATTATTGTTATTATTTTATTATTATTAGGTTAGTTGTTGTCCTGTCCCAGTTTTTTAAAATATTGGTACAATTATGTATTACATACTTTTCTCCGTTTAGTACTAATATATTTGCGATGATTATGGGTGGTGATACAACCTAAAAGCTATAAGTATGTTTGTTGACTTTGCATCATGGGAATTCACGTCCCATGGTTTCATTCTCATATTGTGACCATCGAACGAACAAGTTATCTGTGTGAGATCTTAAAGTTCATATAGAGTAATATCCTTCTTTTTACAATTTTATACTGGCTATATGAAAATGTATAGCAATGGCACAAACACAGCTTTGTTTTCCTCAAACTTAAATAGGAGTACTCTATCTTTGAATGATTCAAAAGGTCCTATAGCGGACACTTTAAGCTCATAGGAATAATTACTGAACAGGGAGATTTAACAGACACATTAGGGGGAGGGGGCCTTACACAGATTACAGTCAAGGAGGTGGGGTTATAACCAAAAGGGAACAGTTATGTTAAAAATATGTATTTAATGTATTTATTGTTGTTTATGTATTTTAAATACACAGGGGGTGTACTGTATGTTGTTTATTGCAATGTTTATTGGGGGCAAATGTCCCCAATAAACATACTATTCTGCCTTAACCCTTCATTGCCTTAGCGGCTATCAGATAAGGTAATGAAACAGCATTTCTGTATTTTAATAATATTGTGCAGGAGCAGGGGGTCCCCTGAGCTTTGATTTGTGACTCAGGGAACCCCATGCTCACTGTACAATATTATTAAAAATACATTCATGCCTATAGTATCATTGATGTGCATCTACAGTATGTGTACTGTATGTTAGGGGTTATAGGGGTTGTTGTTATATATATATATATATATATATATATATATATATATATATATTTATTTATATTCATGTATTTATTTATTTATTTAGATTTATTTATTTATTTTTTGGGTGGCTGCTGTGTGTGAATTTTTTTATTGTGGGTAGCGGGGGTGGGTGAAAGGGGTATTAGCCCCAACGGTGGTTGTGGACAAACAAATAAAATGTAATCTACTGACATTGTACACAAAGAAGAGACCTATGAGTTTTCAGCCATTCTGTACCCTGGAATTTCACCTTTAGAACCCCAGAAAATGGAAAGGGAAGAATGGCTAATTGAAATCCTTATTCTTTGTAACTACGGAACATCTTTAGGCATCTTTCTTTCCATTGCTAACACCGAGAACTGAGGAAGGACTACTTAGGGTGGCTATACCTCTCTTACCTGCCACTCACTGCACAGGGAACTGCACAGCAGGTTCTCTTCTGTCCAGCTTCGATATTCCTATCTATTTAGCTCATGTGAAATTAATGTAGCATTGTACCTTTGCAATTACTCAGTCTGCAAATTAGGCACTTTGAATTAATAGGAATATCTGTGCTGCATTCAGGCCAAATATTTTCTCAAATGATGTTTCCCAAATGATAAGGAGAGTGACAGAAAAGAGGGGAGGGGGGGTGAGAGTCGGGAGGGGGGGAGACGGGTGGGGGTGGGGGGGAGACAGAAGGGCTGCAGTATGCTATTAAATCAGACCGAACGTTTTAGGAGACGGATACTAGGCGGAGCTTAAGTTAGCCACAGGTTAGGTTGTAGTTAAGCTTTACACGGAAATGTCATATAGGGGTAAAGGTTAAGGTATGTAAGATTCAGAGGGGAGGTTTAGAGGTGGGATTTCCTACACATCCCTATAGCTACTCACGATACCCCTCTGAGTGTTGTCGTTTGAGGTGTTTGTAAAAGTTTTTATTATCTACAAAAGTTATTAGTCGATGAATTGCTGGTACAAGTTTATATATATATTGCTTTAAGATGCGCTGGCGGGTACTACCCCTGCTGCAGGCTTCTCCTATCTCGACTCATTCCCCGGTAATGGGTCGTTTTCTAGCCATATGAGGCTGGTCCCTCGGACACAGACAAGTCCACCGTTACGGACGGTCTGTCCGGCCATACCTATGGGCATAAGGATCTTCCTGGGTCCACCCCAGACGAGATCTTCTCACTTCTATGTATATTCACTGTCAGAAACACACTGTTTACGCTGTCATTGTTGTCTCTTTGTTCGTTATGTGTTATATGTTTCCCTGCCCCTTCCTACCTTCTCGTGTCCCCCCTCCCTGGGCAATGGCCTCCCATTTCCCCCATCCCCCCCAGAAGAAAGAGGAACGGGCGGCAAGAGAATATGCGGCAAAGACATCTCCACATCATCAGTCAATCCATCAGACGGATATCTCGGCCCTAGAAACGGGGTAAGACTATGGCTCATGATATGCTCTACACACCCACGACCACTAGATGGCCCTTAACATCAATTCACATAATGTAAAGGGTTTCAACAGCCCCTTAAAATGCAAGATAGCATTTACAGAATATAAAAAGTGGGGTGCCGACATATTGATGCTTCAAGAAACTCATTTTAGCGACAAAAGCGCCCCCCGTTTCATGGATAAACAATACTCGCAGTTCTTCCTCTCATCAGCCCCTGAAAAAAAGAGGGGAATTGCTATACTTTTCCACAACAAGATACCCTTTAATGTTAAAACAGTTAAAAAAGATAAGGAAGGTCGCTACATCATTCTAACGGGTTCCATACATGAGCAACCTATTACCCTAGCAGCCGTGTACGCTCCCTGCGAGCAAGATGAAAAAAAATTTGATACCTTCTTCCAAACTCTGAATACCAGGGCACAGGGCCACATTATTATTGCAGGGGATTTTAACATAGCCCTTCAGCCAGCACTGGATAGATCCAGCACCCCCAAAGAGAGTAACAAAAAAATGAGACTCTCCCTGACCTCACGCCTCCGGAAGAACCATCTAGCGGATATTTGGAGAGAGCTGCACCCGCTGGAAAGAGATTACACGTTCTATTCTCATCCTCACAACTCATATAGTAGAATCGACTACTTCTTCGTCTCTAGTAGACTGGTCCCGCTGGTCGCCCGTGCGGTAATCCATGATATTTCATGGTCAGACCATGCACCTATTGAACTAAGGTGTAACCAAATTAAACATGGCAGGCTGGGAGCAAATTGGAAACTCAATGAATCCCTCTTAAAAATCCCTGATATATGCAAACACATTGGTAAAAAATTAACCAATTCTTTGAAATCAACACAGGCTCTGTGGATTCCCAGTTAACTCTATGCGAGGCTCACAAGGCGACTCTCAGAGGCACGTTGATAAGTGTCGCGGCGAGACGCAAGCGGGAAAGGGACGCTAAAATTATCACCCTTCAATCTAAACTAAGCTCCCTATCTGCGAGATATAAAAAACACCCAGATCCGCAGGTCCTCAACGATTTGAAAGATACTAAGATTGAATTAAATATGCTTTTGACGTCCAGGGCAGACAATTCGTTATGTTGGTCCAAGAGGAAATTTTACGAAAAGGCTAACAGACCAGATACGATGCTGGCCCGTCTGCTACGTAACAGACAGACCAACTACAATATCTAAGCGATTAGATTGAAGTCAGGCTCCACCTCGGCCAACCCAAAAATCATAGTTAATGAATTTGGTAAATTCTATGAATCTTTATACAACGGTGAGAAAGTGGCACACACCACAAAAACGAGTAAGTCACTAGGAGATTTCCTAGCAAACTCAAATTTGGCAAAGCTCACTGAGGCGGAAAGAGAGGGCTTAGGGGCGGATTTCACTGGGGAGGAATTAGCCACGGTGATAAAAGAATTGAAACCATCAAAGGCCCCGGGCCCGGATGGCTTCTCGGGGCTGTACTATAAAAAGTTTCGCAAAGTGCTTACCCCAAGGCTGCTCCGAATGTTTAACGCAATACTGGCAGGAGCCCCAATCCCCGGAGAGATGCTCCGGGTGTCTATATCACTAATCCATAAATCAGGCAAAGATCCGCTGGATTGCAAAAGCTATAGACCAATCTCCCTGATTAATACTGACATTAAAATTTACGCCAAACTGCTGGCCAATAGACTAAGTCAGATCCTGCCCAGACAGATACATCCAGATCAAGTCGGATTTATTAAAGGTAGACAAGCAGTGGATAATACGACGAATCATTGATCTGATTGAATTGGCTAACAGTGGAAAATCACAAATTATGATGTTAAGTCTGGATGCCGAAAAAGCGTTCGACAGGATCGACTGGCCGTATTTAAAAGAGACATTCGGGGCATTTGGATTTGGGGAAAGGGTGAGTGAAGCGGTTATGGCTCTTTACTCAGGCCCTACTGCTAGGGTCCTAAACCAGGGCTTTCCTTCTGCCCAATTCCAAATTAAAAGTGGCACGAGACAGGGGTGCCCGTTATCCCCCCTCCTGTTTGCCCTATGTATGGAACCCTTAGCAGCTCAGATCCGTGGCTGTCCTGATATAGTTGGGGTAAACATTGACACACAATCCCACAAAGCAGCTCTATACGCTGACGACATTCTATTATTACTTTCTCGACCCCTCACGTCTCTGCCAAATCTATTTAATCTGCTAGGCAAATTCACTAAAATATCTGGATTCAAAATCAATCAATCTAAATCAGAAGCTCTAAACATCAGCCTCCCCACAGAGGTTGAAAAGCTACTAAAGCTTAATTTCAATTTAATTTGGAAACAGAACCAGATTAAATATTTCGGAGTCCATATTACTAAGGATGTTAGAGACATTTATAAGGCAAACTACCCCCCCCCCTATTCAAATCACTAAAAGCTGACATCTCAAAATGGTCCTCCCAGAGAATCTCTTGGATAGGTAGGATACAAAGTATCAAAATGAATCTTCTTCCCCGTATCCTATACTTATTCCAAACACTGCCAGTGCCACTGAGACTGAAATATCTACTCTCGTTTCAGTCTGATATCTCCAAATTTATATGGGGCGTTAAAAAGCCGAGAGTAAACAAATTGACCATGAAAAGACCCTCCACAGCAGGGGGCTTAGCGGTACCTTGTCTGTGGTCCTACTATAAAGCGGCGCAATTAAGCCAAATTGTCGAATGGCATTCCAACCCTGCATTGAAAAGATGGGTGGAAATAGAAAGGCAAACAAAAAAGAAAAAGTTCCTCCTTGAATGCACTCGGATAAGCCAGTGATTGATAGTAATGAGTGTATTTAAAAACCTTTTAATCACAAGAGAAGGTTAAAAAAGGGTTGTATAGAGGGGCATAGTATATGTAATCCAAGGCCAGCCCCTAATAGGCAAACCAACAGAATCGTCCTCACTCGTGAGGAGATATAGGTATTACAACACCTTAATGTGGAACTGTGTCGCTCAGATAATCCCCTTTAGTATAATACCAGATTAGAAGGCCCATATACCCTATGGAGATCCTTTTATCAATAATTCAATGAACCTAACATGGTGTAACTTAAGTGGACTAGGGACATCACACAGATATATACCATCTGTCCATTCGGTGTAAGCTAATCACCCTTCCAGACTTAGCTTCAATGACCTACACCATGTTAGGTTCATTGAATTATTGATAAAAGGATCTCCAGCTAAAAACCAATTTACAAAATTTACGGTTGGTAAATTGGTTTTTAGCTGTTTTATTATTATAAATTTTATTATATTTATTGTATTCTATTATGTTCATCTCTTAATATGTTTCTTTCTCATCTTATCACCACCAGAGTGCATCAATCGTCGAATTTGCTATATTGTATTTGTAATATGCATTAGACCCTGGAGTGTTCATGCTGTTTGGGGGCAGCATCAACACGTTTTTATACTTTTTAATTGGTATACAATTAGCTATTTTATTATCATTGTATTAATCAACAGTGTGTATATACATCAGTTTGTTGATTTTAGAATAAGATTTTTAACCTTAGACTATGTGACCTATAAGCTATTTTATTGATATTATCTTATAGTGTGCATATATTTATTAGTTTTACTTATTGTGACCTATATGCTATTTTATTGCTATTGTCTTAACTTATAGTGTGCACATGTATTAGTCTGTTTATTGTATGGATTGGATAACGTTATTTACAATCGCGCCGTCAATAAGTAAAGCACCTATCACAGCAAGGTAGTAGGTATATATACCAAGCTGTCAGTACCCATAAGCCACTCCTGAAGAAGACGTCATCACGTCGAAACGCGTCGAGTCGGGCTTCCGCCGCCATCTTGGTAGAGGAGGGAAAGAAGCAAGGGAACTCTCACGATCCTTAGCTCCGGCAGGAAGTGACGTCACGATCCGGAAGTGACGTTCGCGGACGCCGCCAGCGGGTAGAAGCAGACGAGACGACCTATGCTGTATCTGAGATAACATCCCCAATGCTGTATTTCCTTCTAAAGCCGTAAGCCTCCAATTGACTTACTTATTAGATAAAGTTTATTTCCATCTACACTATGGCTGTTTTCTATTTTTCCAAGATGTGCTGACCCATATACCAAACCTCCGGAACGAGCTGCATCACAGAGTATTATTCACTCACATGCCTATATTCCTGCTACTTTTGTGAGTAGGAATTCGTTATTCACTTTCACTTTTTATTGTTTTTTACAATATTACACTATCCACTGTTTTTTTCTTTTTATGTGCATACGGCGACGCTCCCCTGGAACTTCCTCTATACTATTGCTCAAGACTTCTGGAACAGTCTTTTGTCGGGGTCGAGTGATAAGTTGTTTTTGCCTTTATTTCACTGTTATTAATATATTTCACTGTTTATTATTTGAATTTTGTTATCACTGCACTATTTTTTGCATAATATTTTCACTGCTTGTGGTACAGTAGAGCGCCATCTAGTGTTTTTTTCACACTACCCAGGATGTTGTCTAGAAGCCCCAAATATAACCGTATATTTTGGAGTTTCCCTCCCGCACCTAAAGGCAGGCCCACCCATCCCATCCTAATACCCTCTCCCCCCCTTGTCACTCCCACCCCTCCTCACCCGGCAGCACGCTATACTTAAGCTATGAATATGAAAGTAGTCGATCTACCGCGGGCCGGGTGATGTCTCGGTTAGTCTTGTCTTGTCTTGTGTTGTCCTGTTACCAAAAATTCATAACGCAATGTACTGCCATTCTTTTATTATTATATAAATTCATTCGCATTTATAATTCACTTTATTTGCATATGTACCTGCTATGATATCAACTGTTCCTGTACTTTATACCAATAAAAATCTGAAGTTATAAAAAAAAAAAAAAAAAAATGTTAAGGGGTGACTTCCGGTGACGTCAACCGGAATGGTCGGATAGAGAAGGTGTTCCCGGGACCCTCATTGCCTAAAAGCTAATTTTCCCCACAGCTTTCTCACGTTACAGAAGCGGACCACGTACTGTAGCTAAACCTCCCGACATGTCGAACAAAACAAAAAAGCTGCCCGGTCAGGGTATCTCATGACACTTCTCGCAATCGCAGCGCCGGTCGGGTATGGCCGCTGGAGAGCAAGATGGCGCCACGTCACACGCTTCAACAAACAAAGACTGAGATCGGACAATTGGAGGCTTGGATGCGGAGGGCGAAATCACACGCACTTACTGTACCTAGAAGAGCTCCTCACAGCAATGCATGAAAAGCTGCATCAATCTCTACAGCTGGATCTGAAAGCGGCTGTTACCGAACTGAAGGAGGAAATAAATGGCCTCTCTCAGAGGACAACAGAATTGGAAGCCAAACTAGATGAAACCCTACAATTACAGACAGCGGCGGATGATGAAATCCTGCGCCTGGGTCAGAAGATTAATTATCTTAAGGAGGGTCTTGAAGACCAAGAAAACCGAGACCGGAGACAAAACTTGAGGATTCGTAATATCCTGGAAACGGTTCTCACTGACCTCCTTCAGCCCTATCTAATAAAAAAATTTAACACCATATGCAAGGATCTGGAGAAAAAATACCTTGAAATTGATCAGGCCCACCGGGCGTTGGGTCCTTGGTCGGACGACCCGAAACACAGGAGAGATGTTATCATACGGCTTCATAAGTATTCTGCCAAGGAAAGGATAACTGGATCCTGCAGAGATGAGAATTTCATCCACTTCCAGAATGAACCTCTGCAAATATTTAATAATTTGTCCAGTGTGACTATTGGAAGACTTTGTTAATTTAGAACTCTGACCCTGCTTCTATGGGAAGACGGTGTGCGCTATAGATGGGGGTTCCCGTTTAGACTTATTGTGATTAAAAACGGGAAACATCTCTCCATCAAACATCCAGAGGAGATAGATCAATTCGCTCGTGCGTTGGGTCTGACGCCTCCACCCCCCCAGAATAGAGAACAACCTAGGGCCCAAAGAACAGAGCATGGTGCTGGTCTGATCAGGGCCTCAAAGAGGCTGGCAGGGCAAAGTTCCCAAAGATCTGAGAACTGAGAGGATAACTTTATCTAATTTTCTCGCCTATGTTCAATTTGATCTAGCCTCCCGCTGACAACCGGATCTTGCCCTGATTACTACCTGAAGAGAGAGGAACCAGCCGACCCCGCTCCACTCACCTGATAAAAGATGAATGCCTCACTGAGGATTTGGATTCTGAGGCCTGTAATTCTAAATGCGAGGAGGCGAACCAGCAACAGCAACGGAGTCGATCCCGAGGATACCGGCTTTCTCCATGGGGAGTGTGTGTGGGTGCAGGGGTTGTGTGGGGGTGGGGGGTTGTGGTGGGGACCGGGGAATGTGACTATGGTTGAGTCCCAGAGGCGTTTCTATGGATAGATTTTATGTTCCCCATGGGTGACGCTGAGGGACCCCGGTATAGGGTCTGTTTCGATGGTTGACATATACCTGCGGCTTGGGACTGTGACAGTTCCCTGGGTGATACCCGGATGCGAGGCCCCACTCTCAGCAGAATATTCAGGTCTGATCGGTACTTTCTATTTATTGTTCTGTTAAAAATATTGAGTGGGCTGAATCCGACCTCGTGTAGTAGAAAGGGAGTTGAACTTTGGATGGTCAAGAGCCCCACTTGTGGGGAGTTAGAATAGTTAAATATATTATATTACTGTTATAATTTTAATTCTCTGTATGTTCTGAGTATGGGTCTGATGTGGGGCGTATGTGGGCTTGACGCGATCTATGCTCGTTCTCTGAGTGCATTGACCAAGCCCCTGCCCTATAGGTGTTTTTGATTTTCCTCCAACCCCGTTATTTATTATTATATTGAGCGGCCATCCAGATTTTTGGTTCTTAGAGGAGAAAAGAATACTAGGAGGTCAAGAGGCTCCCCCCCCTTAAGGGAGGGATTAGAAATGTGTATTGATTAGCACCAGTTTTTTTATTTAGACAGTCCCCATGAGTTTCCTTGACAAGTTTCCATGTTATGTTGTTTCAAGAGTCTGACTCCTTGTAGTGTTTTGAAGTGCCATAAAAATGTTTTGTAGTAGTATGAAAAGATTTGAACTGTTTAAGATTTTTCTCTTAGATGAGGTTTAATCTCCCCCCATCCCCTTGTCTCCCCCTGTGTCCTATCCCCCTCCCCCCATGCCCTCTCCCCTCCCCTTTGCCCTTTCCCTCCTAAGTGTTTTTGAAGTGGGTTTTTTTGTTCAGAGTTTTCTAGACTGAGATTATGGCTGTGAAACTTTTATGAGATAGCTGGTCTATCAATAATAAAAAAAAACAAAGCCTCCTCTGTACTGAAGCTATTGATATACAAAATATCCTTTTTAGTTCCCCCATCTTTCTCTCGTCTTCCTGATCCCCCCCTTTTTTTCCTCCTCCTTCCATTCTCCCCTTAGTCCCTCCCTTCCCCCTTTTCTTTTCCTCCCATCTTAACTTCCCCCTCCCTCCCCTCCTTCCTCCCCCTCCCCCCTCTCTCCTCCCTCCCCCCCTCTCTCCTCCTCCTCCCATCCTTTCTCCTCCCCTCCCCTTCCCCTCCAAAAGCAGATGTTTATGTGTGCTTTTTCTCATCTGTCATTCCTCCTCCCCCTTCCTCTTAAAAGCTCCACTTATGGGGTAATTGATAGTAAAACAATACCGGATGTATAGCTTCCGCTGAATGTATCATTAATAAATTCTTATCTAAGGGGGAGAGCTGTTTAACTAAAAGAAAGGGGAATTGTTTAGTGTGCGAGAAGGAGGGTTCCCATATCCCTTCCTTTGTGGTCCACGCAACTCCGGGACTGATGTTGCTTCCAAAGGGCCCTATAATCCAGTTTATAGGATGACTGGTTTCCTTTATTTAGGGCTTTTTTTTCGCCCTATTTTCTTTCTTCTCCCACTGCTATATTCCCAGCGCCTTTCCCTTTCTTTCACACTTTTCCCTTCCCTTCCCCTCCCTCCTCCTCTGGCTTGGTCCGTCAGGGCTGTCATGACTATATAGAGGCATGAATAAAGATTCAGATAATTTAATAAAAATAGGTATTGACTACTCCAGCGGGAAAGGAGGAGTCTTAATGTTCAACTTGTTTGTTAATAGTTATGGTTAATCCCACTTCTATAAAAATCATTTCACTAAATGTGAATGGGCTTCAGACTAATAAGAAGAGGAGGTTTGCTCTTCCAGAGCTTAAAATATCTGGTGGTCATATTATATTCCTCCAGGGGACACATTTCGGTGTTCACGAAACCCCTAATACATTTAAAAGTGTTTTTCCATCAGCATTTTACTCCTCATTCAGCAGCAAGAAACGAGGAGTGGCGATTTTGATCCGGCAGGGGTTGGCACTCACCTAGAGGGTAGATTTCTTGCAATCCATGGTTCACTTTCTGGCTCAGCAATTGCTCTAATCAATCTGTATTCAGCAAATGAGAACCAGACGGAATTTCTGAAATCAGTCCTAGAAACAATTGAAAATGGAAAATGGTGGAGATTCGGCGCAACTGCGCATGTCTGAAAAAAGGCTCCCAGATGTCTCTTCAATAAGCTTTATTCAACACACACCAGGGCTACACCAGCGTCTCCCCCTCAACGCGTTTCACCCTTACACAGAGGGCTTTGTCTCGCTCCCTCTTTGGTTCTTGCGTTGTTTGGGGTCTTGCTTCAGCCACGGGTATACCCTTCCATATTTATAGTCATTAACAACTTTTTTGAATTTCACCTTCTTAAAGTGAATAAGATCACTTTTAATTTTTTCCAGCTTGGTCTTAAGACTATCCAATGATTGTACAACGTCCGTACCAGCGCTAGACTATTCAATGAAGATTTCCACTTTGAGTATATCCTTCCTTGTGTGGCTAAGTTGTTCCCCCACCTCCTCAATAACCAAAATAATCAAGTCCAAAGAGGCCCTATTAAGGACCTGGCACCACCTCTCACAGAATGCAGGCTTATCTGCGCCAATTGTGGGTCTGTTGTTGATGCGGAATCCACGAGGTAGTAATCTCTGCCTGTAATATTCAGATAACGTACTGCCGTGAACGAACAGCTCAATTTCCTTCTTTTTGAGCATTTCCTGCTCCTGCAAATAGTCTTGTGGCCTATCAGGCCCAAATGCTTCCTCTGGTGAGGTTTTAAAGAGAATCCTATTAATCTCCTGTTCCGTGATAGTTAGAGTGTCAGCTCTTTGTGTCAGACCTAGAGACAAGTTGCACAAATTCTCCATGTATACACAATACACACGTGCGATGTATAAACTGCTGCTGGGCAGTGTAAAGATGCAGGATATAGCAGTAACAGTCCAAAAAAAAAAAAAGGCTTCACACTTAAAGAAATGATGCAAAGAATGTGCCCAAGGGCCAGTAATATAACAGGTATACAGAGTATAAGAGTCAGGGGGGGTGGTATATATTTTGACTGTTTTCATGTGTTTGGTAGCCTTCACCTTGAGAAGGCAGTATTTGACTGCCGAAATGTTGGACTTTATGGCATATTAAACCTCCTTTTGAGTAAGACCGTGTGCCTGCTTCTTCTTCTTTTTTGTACTGGAACATTTGGGACTACAGGAGCTCCGCACCGGCAGCTAAGTACCCCACCTCTATTACCATTGATATTAAGTGCGTGTCTCATCCTCTGTCATCTTAACAGAACCAAAGCCATTCTTTTTTTTTTCAACAAAAAAGTTTTTTTATTGTTAGGACAAGGTACAGTTCACAAAATATCTGACAACCCATTATCTTATATGAGTGCCCTCGTGCCCAACATTTTGTTTTACAGTATCGACTGCAAGAAAAATAAAATTAACTGACTTACAAGACGTACAAGACAAACTCAGGGGCGTGAAGGAGTTAAGTGCACCCGCAACCCCCCCACAAGTCCTAAACTCACACCAAGGGCCACATACCCCCTTCACCCACCCCCGCTACCCACAAAAAAGTGGGCACGGTGTGTTAACCCCTTCATTGCCTTAGCGGCTATCAGCTATGGTAATGAAGCAGCATTTCTGTGTTTTAATAATATTGTGCAGGAGCAGGGCGTCCCCTGAGCTTTGATTTGTGGCTCAGGGAACCCCCTGCTCACTGTACAGTATTATTAAAAATACATTCATGCTGCTTCGTTACCATAGCACATAGCCGCAAAGGTAAGGAACAAGTGTTTATTGATATGGGACAAAAAACAAGAGAACAAGGCGCACAACGCACATAGTGTATTAAAGTATAAAATGTGACTTTATGGTTAAAAAATAAATAGTTCTGCGTACATCAAGTAGGGAATAAACAAGCAGTTGGTATATAGGTTTACCACACCAGGAGATAACGCTGTGCGACACCCTCAGATGGATCTCAGCATTCACTGGGTCAGCAGACGTCTCATCAGTCTCTTCCAGCGTCCTCTGTTGGGGGATGGTAGGTGGATGAGTCCCTTGTAGAGAGAGCCCCACAGCATACAGCTCACAGGTAAGTAAAGACGCCGTAGGATTCAGCATCCATGGAACACTGCAGCATTTGCCGCCACTCCTCGTTGGGCGCTCGGCGATGACGTCACTGGTCGCACCTCTGCTTCCGCAATGCTTCTCATGGAACGCACAGCGTGCGTGTCAATCCAAAGTTGTAAGGCAGCGGGGAGAGATAATTCGCCAGGCAAATAAACAGTGTCCAAACAATGTCCAGAATCACAAAGGATGGGGGGAGAAGAGCATAGACACCTCTTATCCAACGCGTTTCGTAACACTGGGTTACTTCTTCAGGGAATGTATGCATAGTGAAGGGGCATGTACATATATATATACTACACTTCACCCAATCACAAATGCGGTGTCTAATTACCACATCATTAATTTCAGGTGCAGCATAATGCTCTTGATTAGTGATACTCTGTCTCACAGAACATATTAACAAACATTGTATAAAATTCATTTAATCTAAAACAGATTTAATTCAAGTACATAATCGGCGCATGAAAAGTAGAGCTTCTGGAAAAGAAAAGCCATAATTAGATACAAAGCAATAGCAATCTATAAAAAGGAATGGATGTCATTTTAAACACACAGAAATTTCAGATCTCTCTCTGCTGCAAACACATCTCACCAAGGGACGGCTTCTCGGCTTCAAAGACAACAGCTCGCAAACGCCCCCATGAGTTTTTACACGGCATTGCTGTATTGCAGACAGCGGGAATAAAATGCTTAAATCACAGCCGCGAAAATAACGCAATTCACCCCGGGCGAAAACGACACAAAACCGCACATCACCGGGATATTCTGAAATTCGCGGAGCTAGCCGAGTTAGAATAAAATGTGTCGCCACTGTATATAGTCCCATGCTATTACAGTCCACTATTAAAGATTTATTGAAATTAAATGCTATTCAGCATAGCTCTAAACTGCAGGCCTTCCTCCCTGAATGAGTTGTGATATGTGCCTTAAGCTGATATAATGGGGATCTCAGATGAGCACAGAGATATCTGTGATAAAAAAAGTAATCCTCCCAAAACAACAGCAACATATTCACATGAACCAGAGGTAAACACCGATGAGTCCCTGCAGTCCACGCAAACAAAAGGTTAACCAGTGGCATGCAGAGAACAGAGTAGTGCTCCTTTGAAACTCAAAGCTTTGTTGTCTGCAGAGTGATTTACACAGGCAGGCTCCCCTGCACAAACACAGCACAACACAGCCCACACGCTGCTGGAACTTACTGAAGCAGGAGACAGTTAGAGAACACACCCAACGCAGCGTTTCGCTGGGAAGTCTTCGTCAGGGGTGTGTCTGCTCATCAACCTTGATTGACTTTATATCCTGAACTTATGATGTCAATCAATCAGGGAATGTAAGGCACACATGAAAGAAAAACTTTATATTAAATATAATGGTTTGGCTATTACTAAACTTAGCACATGAAGAACCCTTGGGTGCATGCCATTGGGGCATTGATTCTGGATAATATGGGAAACCAGTGTAGGGATTTGCGCAGTGGAGCAGTAGAAGTGAGTGGTGAGTGTAACAGGGACTTATCCCTGTTGAATAAACTGCCTCTCAATCCAGCAGGGAGCTGGTAAAGTGAAGAAAGACAATTAACCAGACTCCATCTGCCTAATGAGAGCTCTGTGAAAGAGTGTCATGTGAGTACAGGAAAGAGATTTTTCCTCAGTACACAATGGTACTGATAAGAGGAAAGAGGTCTTGAGTGCACCAAAGGACTGGGCATTGAAAACAAGACAGAAGGGGACCATACCTCTTTTCCTGGACACAGGACCCAGGAATCTGCTAGAGGCTGGACCCTCCAAGACACCTGGACACCACTGACCTGAAGGGTCACTGCTGAGACTTTGGAGGTGGTATACTGGTATGGGGCTTTCCCCCCCAGACTTACAGCTAGGGACTGGGGAGAGAGTTAGCCCTTACACAGGGATAGGTGTTTGTTGTTTTATGTATATATTTTTTGCTATGTTATTAAAAGGAACAGGCAATAAAGCCTTATATTAATTTCACCCTATAAACGGTCTCCATTTTACATACCTCTGCACACATCTCTTAGGCTGCGTCCACGCTAGCGCTGAGCTCGCTGAGCAGGCATCGCTTGCCGCTTTTACTTACATATATATATGCAAGTCCCCGCTCATGTGTTGTGAACACGCTCTTGCACAGGCACGCACGCTCACCCATGTTTGGTGCTTGGGTAAATAAAAATGTTTTACTTTCCAGCGGGCCAAACTTGCCCGCAACGCCCCCCTGCGCGCACCAGAAATTGCCAGGACACCCGGCGCTGATGCTTGGAGAGCTGGTGATGTCACCGCTCTCAAGCATTAGCGCGGTCAGTGCCATCTGGGCCGCAGCCTTACAACAGTGAGGTATCAGAGTCCGGCACTATTAATGTATTAGAGATGAGATAGGCAGACAAGGGAAATGCCACCTAGTAGAAAGTTGCAGTAGTCATGGTGGGACAGAATGAAGGGAGAGAATTTGAATTGTAGTTACACTGGCGACACACTTTATTCAAGCTCGGCTAGTCCCACGAATTCGGGTATACCCGGGTGTATTGAGGTTTGTGACTGTTTTCTGCCCGAGTGCATTGAGTTATTTTCCGGCAGGGATTGAAGCATTTTATTCCCGCTGGCTGCAATACTGCACAGTACATATATATATACTGCATTACAATTCATGAATTTATGCCATCTGGTAGACACGCGAAGCATTGCAGCCTATTAAATCCTAATCATTATCATTTAACAGATCAGCCGCCCATCAGCCAGGCATGAACCCAGGCTGGGAAGGCAAATGCAACGGGGCTTGTCAGAGGTGAGGAGCGGCGCATTCCAGGTATCTGCCAGGTACATACCGGGTATTTGCTCGAATAAAGTGTGTCGGTGCAGTACATGATGAGTGAAAAAAGGGCATATCCTTCCTGAATTTTGGAGGTGTAGATGGTAGGACTTTGTGAGGGAATGAATGAAGGAGAGATCAGAGTCAAACATGACCCCTAGAAAGAAGACATGAAGTGTTGATGAGATTGTGGTATTATTTACAGTGAGGAAGAGTTTGGGTGGCAGGGGGAAAGAGTGGCAGGGGGAAAGAGGGGTGGTTGGTGGAAAGAGGGTTGGCAGGTGGAAAGAGTATTACACCTGTTTTGTACATGTTAAGATTCAGGTAAAGATGAGTTATCCAGGAGGAGAGTGTAAAGAGACAGTAGGTGACATAGGACCAGAGAGAGAAGGGGGAGGTCAGGGAAGGAGAGGTAAATGTGGGTATCAGCACAGAGATTATACTGAAAGCCAAAAGATTCTATTAGTTCACAAAAAAAGATGTGTTGAGTGAG
Source organism: Ascaphus truei (assembly GCA_036426205.1). Classification (NCBI taxonomy): domain Eukaryota; kingdom Metazoa; phylum Chordata; class Amphibia; order Anura; family Ascaphidae; genus Ascaphus; species Ascaphus truei. The sequence goes on from WSYH01000272.1 coordinate 227,618, forward strand.
AAGATCAGATGCCAAGGATAGACCCTTGTTGGACCGCAACAGAAATAAGGAGTGACGAAGAGGAGACCTCAGAGAAAAAAACACTGAAGAAGTGGTTGGATAGGTTGAAAGTAATCCAGAAGAAAACTGTCTTGGAAGCCAATGAAGTGGAGAGTATTCAGTAGGCTGATCGACAGTATCAGGGGCAGCAATGAGATGCCATAGAATAGTTAAGAAGAAGGGATCCTTAAACTCAGCTGTGAGTACTGATTGAGCCACCTGTGCTAAAGCAGGAATATCCTGAAAACCTGCCCTGCTGGGGGGGCTTGAGGACTTGAGTTTAGCACCCCTTCCTTAGATGTTGTCTGGTATGGTTAAGCCTGTGGGGGCTATGCACTATGCTCTGCATTTTTATGCTCGATTGGAACATTTTTGCTCGGCCGTAAAAAAGTGAAGCCAAAGGCGCGATTCACTAACAAGTTCAGCGCGTTTTGGTCCGGCTGAGCAAAAATTTGCCAGATCGCTTTTTTCTCCTGCTATCTCGCTTAAAGTTCTAAAGCACGATAGCTGATAGAAAAAAAGCAGCCTGTAAGAACTGCATGAAGACGCTGCAAGATATTGCAAGGTCCCCGTCCTCCGTTGGCAGACAAATACATAGCAAAATACATTCTAATGTCCCTTAGCCCTTTAATGACCTTAGTGGTTAATAACTGCGAAAGTAATTAAGGGGTTAATCCACCCTCTGCCATTACCCACCCAGGTGGCCTAACCACCCTTCCCAGGCAAATACCACCACCATTCACTCATTCGTACAGTGGGTACATCATGCACATATATATATACATACATACATACATACATACATATATATATATACACACATACAGTCATGTGAAAAAGAAAGTACACCCTCTTTGAATTCCATGGTTTTACATACAGTATCAGGACATAATAACAATCATCTGTTCCTTAGCAGGTCTAAAAATTAGGTAAATACAACCTCAGATGAACAACAACACATGACATATTACGTCGTGTCATGATTTTTTAACAAAAATAAAGCCAATATGGAAAAGCTATGTGTGAAAAACTAAGTACACCTGTAAGAGACGTGTTCAGAGATACGCAATGGAGACTGTTTTAAGGTGAAATTAAAATAAGCTTTATTGCCTGTTTCCTTAAATAGCACAGCAAACATATGAAGATAACAAAAACAACAAACGCCTATGCCTGTGTAAGGGCTAATTTACTTCCCCAGTCCCTATCTGCAGGGCTGGAGAGATAATCCCACCGGTTTGAATGGCTCTGCCAGGAACCCCTGCTATGTTAATCCGATGGGCCATTAGTCTGATTGCAGAAATGTCACTGGAATGTTGCAGCATGTACCCAGCATGAACCTGGGTCTTGTTGGTGATAGCACCAGATTTTCCAAGGCAAGTTTTAGAATTCTCGTCGGCGCACCTGTAGCAAAATCAAATACAGAACATCTCAAAATCAAATACATCACATAGCCAATTAAATATATAACAAATGCCAATCAAACAATTGAATGGCACAGTAGGTACATGATGCAAATAATCTGTGCATGATGTAACACTATGTCATTCAATGCTCAACTTAAAAGAAACTATTACAAACAAGATCCAATGCCATCCAAACAATAAGAAAATAAAAACAAATCAAGAAGTAAACAGAAATAAATTAAATATAAACTGAAAAAACCCTAACTGAACAGCGCTTAACCTCGTGGTGCGAATTTTACATACAACATATATTGTGATCTTGTGCAAAAAATGAAACAACAAATGCTGAATACCAATTGTGTTAACAAAAGGACGGAGCTGCCAAAGGCTTTCCACAATGCAGGTTACCTCCAACCTGTATACAGACGTGTGATATGGAAAAAGGGATACATGGCGCGCAAATTGTCACTATGTCCATAGGAAACAGATATAGGGGGTCATGCAGTAAGCAGCGCGAAGTCACTTTTCGCCCGTTTTTCGCCAAAAATGCATACCACGATTCAGTAAGCCCCGAAAACTTGGCGAAAAGCAAAAAAAGACGCCAAGTTTGTTGGCGGTTTTTTTTCCCCGCCATCGGCGCATTGAAAAGGCACTATGCCCCGCAATTAGCCATGTTTTCAAACCCGCTCAATTCTAGTGGTGGCGAGTAGCTTTGCGCCGCTACTCGCCACTCTAGAATTGAGATTTTCACGGCAATCCGTCTTGGCCCAAAAAGTTGGCAAGTTGCTGGGAAGAGGCAGCGGATGAGCGGCGGAATGGCACTTAGACAAATTCAGGCTTTTTCCTGCCTGGGATTGATGCCAGGGGTCTCCGGAGCTGATACCATTTATACCAGCACCGGAGCCGCCCGGCATGCATCCGAGGCAGGAAAAATGCATTTAAAGGCCACTTCATGACTTAGCGGCTAACCGCTAAGGCAATGAAGGGGTTAACCAGCCATGCCAGGTTTATTGTGGGTAGCGGGGGTGGGTGAAGGAGGTATTTGGCCCTTGGTGGTTGTTTAGGGCTTGCGGGGGGGTTGCGGGTGGACTTAACCCCTTCATGACCTTAGCGGTTAATACCGCTACGGTCATGAAGGGGTTAAGCCCTCCCGCTACCCACCCGCAAGCCCTAAACAACCACCGTTGGGGCTAATACTCACTTCGGCCACCCTCGCTACCCACAATAAAAAAAATACACACACAACAGCCCCACACTAAATAAATAAATATATAAATATATATATCTATATCTATATCTAGATAAAAAGTGACACTGTGTGCTCATTTGCATGTCATTTCCCAGAATCCCTTGCTGCAGTGGAAGTGCTGTATGCTGGGTGATAATGGGGAAAGGCGGGGTTGCAGACCTGCCTAAGACATGCAGATGAGCATTTGCATATATATATATATATATATAAAGATATATAGATAAAGATATATATATATATATATATATTATATATAATATATATATATATATATATATATATTATATTATACACCAACAACCCATATACCCCCCTAACATACACATATATGCCATCAATGATACTATAGACGGCGGGGGCCCTCGGGTGTTCACCCGCGGCCTGCATTACCAATTTGGTGCCCCCCAAATTAATTTTAACACATACATACTTATAAGAAATAACCCCCCCCCCTAACACATACAGTTTAGTAATGGGCACAATTACTATTATCCACAAATGCCCATTTAAAATACATAAAGAACAATAAATACACTAAATACATATTGCACTCACCCTTGTCTGGCTGCCACGATGAAGGCCATCCTCATCTTCATCACTGTCCATGCCCCCTCCGATGCTGCAAAACATGAACAAGAATAAAAACAGCCAATGTAATGTCGCCTAACCCCTTAATCACCATAGCGGTTATTAACCGCTACAGTCATTAAGGGATTAACCCACCCTCACCCACCACTCGGGAGGCCTAAATACCCTCCCCCACTACCCCCCCCGCCCCGTGACACCTAACCACCCTCACTCACCCAATACCCAGCCGGGAGGCCTACCCACATACCCTTGGGGCCAATACCCCCTTCCCCCAGCCCCAGTACCCACAATAAAAAAAATGCACAGCCCCACAATAAACATCATTATATTTATTAAATACATAACCCAACCCCCTGTGCCCCCCCATATATACATGATATATTATTTTACATACAGGGTTAATACTCCAAGCCCACGGGAGTCCCCGGTGGGCCTGACGGGTCACCTCACAGACCTACAGTAGCCCAGCACCATGTTTCAAACAGGGTCTGGAGGCCTATGGGTGGTCCCTGCCAGGCACCGTTTTCCACCAGGTGGTCTCCACGGGTCACCGTTGGCCACAATGGGGTCCCCACGGGTAGTCCTGTGGCTGTCTAGAGGGCCCCGGGTCAGACCCACAGGTGTCTGAGGTGCTTTGCGTGGTTCCCACGGGGGTCTGGAGGCCCTCGGGTGGTCCCTACGTGTCCACGGTGCCCCCACCGATGTGGGGCCATCGGTTCTTCCCCGCAAGTGTCCCCAGTGGACCCGGCAGCCGTTTACCTGTGAGAAGCCCGAGGAGACCGCAGGTGGTCTCCATAGGTCACCCGCAGACCAAAGGAAACAACCCTGTATGTAAAAAAAATAAACATGTCCTATACATTAAATACATCAATCCCCCCCCCCAACACATACAGTACAATAATGTGCAAAATAACTATTATCCAGATAGGGATAATAGATTATTTGCCCATTATTAACCACATTAACTAGCATAATGAAATAAATAAAGTTCTACTGACCTCATCAATAAGAAGCCCCCTCGCCAGCAAAATCTGTGTCTTCTGTTGCCAACAAAATACATAGCCAATATATTGCAATTACATTCTGATATCAATTAACCCCTTAATCACCGTATCGGATAATAACCGCAAAGGTAATTAAGGGGTTAAGCCACCCTGGCCCGATACCCACCCTTCACCTTTTCATTTGTACAGTGGCTTCATCATGCAACTATATATATATATATTTATATTATATATATATACATACATATACATACATATATATATACACATGATGAACCAATATACAAAGAAATGTTTAAGGGTTAACAAAAACATGCACAAATAAAAATATCACTTCTCAATATCAGCCAGAGTCAAACAAAATCCTATTTCCTAATAAAATCATCTGCCAATCAAAAGCATCAAATGCCAATCAAAACATTGAATTTACATTGTATACATGATGCATAAAATCGTGCACCATGTACACTCTGCCAATCAATGTTAACAATAAAACATTCTAAAGAAAATACAATGAAATCCAAACAAATATACTATTTAAACCAAGCAAGGCAAACGAAATAAATTACCATTAATTAATCAAATCCCAAAACAATTAAAATACCATCCAAATCAATTACACAATTAACTCTTTTAATCGTTAAACAAACCCATTATCCAACAAAGTTAACATCTGACAAAATAGTTGTATAAAAAAAAAACCATTATAAAAAAGCAAGCCTCACCCTGACCTAAAGTACAGCATACAACACCAAAAATTACATCTATCTAATTAAAAATTACGTTACACACATTTAAGAAAAGCAGCATATCAAAATACATTTCAATAGTGAAAAACAAGCATTTCCAAACAAATCATTTCTTACCCTGTATGTATATATCGATAGTGAAATACATACATACATACATACATACATACATACATACATACAGTGGCAAGAAATGATAATGGCAAAAAATAGTATCACATATAATAAATTACAAAAAACAGTTCAAGTTTAAAAAAAATACATTTCTTTTGTTAACTTACCATTAGCTGCACCACTCTCCGACTCCCGTCGAACACCAAGCTCTCGAACCAATCCACGCACAGAAACAGGAACCCATAAAATAAAAAACCATAAATAAATAAACCAAAACTTTTTTTTATAATCCAAAGCGTCAACGGGATCTTGATCTGTGTTCTTCCGTCTTCTCTCTTGTTCTTCTGTGGTCTTCTGGGGTCTTTTGGGGGTCTTCTTACAGTCTGCTACAGTCTTTGCATCTCATGGGAGTTGTAGTCGCTGCTCTTGCTTCACCTGTTGTAATAACTCCCTTATCAGTAGCACAAACCTGCTTTATTACAGCTGCTGAAGACGAAGGCACACGCATATCCTGAAAGATGGATGCTCATATCTGAAGAACTATACCCCACAAAAACACAGTGACGTCATTACACAGCGTCCCGCGACGGAGCGGCATCGTGGCACGCTGAGGGCACCCCAGCAAGCTGCGTTTTAACCTCTGTGCAGAGGATACACCTGCCGAGGTACAGGAGCAGCTTCATATCGGCCAGGAAGCAGGAGCGATTTCACCGAGCCCCAGTACCAGCTGCTGAACCTGGCTGCATGAAGGGAAATCCCCTTGGGAGTGAAAAGACTGACGTCCTGCCCCAGAATCAACTGAGCTGCAGCAGCAGAGGGAAGCAAGCACCTGAATCTACAGCTAACAGCTGCCGAGTGGTAAACAGTGTGATACACACTACATGCCTTTTACCAACTTTTTTCATGTACGCAGATATATTACCCCCTTTTTAATTCTATAATATATTGTTGAATTTGCTTCACTATTTGGCGTTGTGCGCTGTTTTCTTTTGTTTCCATTCTCCGTGGGAACAACCTGAGGGCCCCCAGAAACCTGTTGGGATGAGCCGAGGACCACCAGACACCCGCTGAACCACCTGTGGACCCCACTGGGCCCACGGTGACCACGGGAAGCACCTGGAGGCCCACAGAGCCTACCGGGAACAACATGGCACCCCCCAGACATCTGTGGGTACCCCCCAGGGTGCACTGTGGAGCCTGGGGACACCCGTTGGGCCCATCAGGGACCCCCATTGGCCTGGGGTATTAATTCTGTATGTAAAATAATAAATCATGTTTTATGGGGGGCACAGGGGTGGGTTATGTATTGATTATTAAATATTGTAATGTTTATTGTAGGGCCTAGGAGATGGGTAGTGGGGCTGTTCTGTGTATTGTTTTTATTGTGGGAAGCGGGGGTGGGTGAAGGGGGTATTGTCCCCAAGGATTGGTGGTTAGGCCTCCTGGGTGGTTGGTGGAGGAGGGTGGGTTAACCCCTTAATTACTATAGCGGTTACTAACAACTAAGGTGATTAAGGGGCTAGGGGACATTAGATTGTCTCTTTTTATTCTTCTGTATTGTTTGCAGCAACAGAGGGCATGGACGGGATGAGGATGAAGACGACCTTCATCGTGTCAGCCTGGCAAGGGTGACTTCAAGATTTATTTGCTTTATTTACAGTATGCTGCTTAATGTAATTTAAATGGGCAAATGCACTAGTTATACATAGCTGGATAATAGAAATTTTGGCCATTACTGTACTGTATTTGTTAGGGGGTGGGAGGGATGCGAGGAGGGGGGTGTATTAATTTAAAAGTATTTTTTGGGGGCACACCATTGGTACCGCAGGCCAGCGGGGATCAAACGGGGACACCCCCAGGGATCAGCTGGGGACACCAGCCAGCCAGTATGGGTGGTGTGCCTGAGAAAAAAGTAAACAAATAATTTTTTCTAAGTCCAGCTTCTTTTGCGCCTACCTTTAGCTGTTACGTTTTTCTGGCGGGTTTTTAAATCCCGATTGACTTAGCGCTGTTTAGTGAATCCCGCTGACTGGCAAAAAAAACCCTTTTTTTTTTTTTGCCTGAGCGGCTGGATTTTTTTCACAGGCCTGAAAAAATGCCTTTTAAGGCCGATAAAGCGTTGTTCTCACTGCTTAGTGAATTGCGCAGCAGCCTGTATCGGCCTTAATAGCCACTTTGCACTCTTAAAATGTCTTATCACTGCATCGCCCCCAATTCTTTAGACTAAATTACAGGTGCCGACAAGCTACCGTTGGGATGGTGATTAATGGCCTTTGGGTATTTGAATGTGCTGCGCGGAGCTCCTATGTAACGATTCCTATGCACTTATAATAATAATAATAGCATGTTTTTGTATAGCGCTGCTAGTAATACGTAGCGCTTTACAGAGACATTTTGCAGACACAGGTCCCTGCCCCGTGGAGCTTACAAACTATGTTTTTTTCCTTTTTTGGTGCCTGAGGCACAGAGAGATAAAGTGACTCGCCCAAGGTCACAAGGAGCTGACACCGGGAATTGAACCAGGCTCCCCTGCTTCCAACTCTCAGTGCCAGTCAGTGTCTTTTACTCACTGAGCCACTCCCTCTCCACTTTAGAGGAGGAGGGCATACAGTAGTGTCCATAATTTCACAGATATCTCGTCCCCCTCCAGCTTTTATTTTTAAATATTATTATTGTTATTATTTTTATTATTATTAGGTAGTTGTTGTCCTGTCCCAGTTTATAAAATATTGTAAAATTATGTATTTAATTTACTCCGTTTAGTAACTAATATATTTGCAATGATATATGGGTGGTGATACCAACATAAAAGCTATACAGTACATGTTTGTTGACTTGCATGGGAATTCAGGTCACCATGGTTCATTCTCTATTGGTGACCAGCGAAAGAACAAGTTATCTGTGTGATCTTAAAAGTTCATATAGAGTAATATCTTCTTTTTACATTTTTATACTGCTATATGAAAATGTATAGCAATTGCACAAACAGCATTTGTTTTCCGCAAACTTAAATAGGAGGACTCTATGCTTTGAATGATTCAAAACAAGGTCCTAGCGGACACGTTAAGTCATAGGAATAATATACTGAAACATGCAGCACTTAAATAAATACATTTCTATCAATATCTACACTCATTTTGAATGAAAACAGTGAATTCATAAAGTTGAGGGAAATGGGCTGGAAAGAAAACATCAATTACAACCCTGGGTAAGATAAGAGAGGATATGAAAATGAAGTAATATCTCAAGCAAGTTCTCGAAACACAGATTTAAACAGGTTTGCAAAGTGGAACAAATGATCTGACATCTTCTTGAAAAATGTGAAAATGCAATGTGTTGTTCTGTTCTCTCGGGAAATGATACAATTTGCTTTGCTCAGAACTCAGAAAACAAAGCTCAATATACTAAATAGGATACAATATAGAAAGGAAAAAGATGCATTTTGAGTTTTGTTAAATAAGGATTCTAAACATTCGTATAACATAATATAATGATGCTTCCTATTAAAAGTACTGTAAACTTTCAAATATATTATTATTATTATTATTCCCTCACAGGAGCATGTGCCTGTTTAAAGATACAAACAAGTTCAATAAAAGTTTCTCAACATAAATAATTTGAAGAGCACCTGCACTTTAGATGAATATTTATTGAATCCTTCCTCTTCAACTAATATATAGGCAATAGTAGACCCAGATTATTATACCAAAACAGATGTTAAGCAAAATAATTTTGATAATACAGTATCACACTAAATACCCTTAAAAAAAGCACATCCAAAGGGATAGAATTGCGAGGGTTTTGCACTTTTTGTTTCTTGGATATATACAATACAGTACTCTGGTTGAGATTAAAGAAAGCAAATAAAGTGTGCTATTTAACCATGGCACCGTGAAAAAGAGCACACGGCATTCAGCAGCTGTGTTTGCCGACAAACAGCTTAGCAGGGGATTCCCAGGCTGTCTGCGATCAGGGGGCGGGGCTAGACGCAGCGCATCAAATGACGTCACTACCGGAACCACCAATCAGAACAGTTCTACGGGTTAAGTCGCTGGCAAAAAAACGTCCTCAGGAGATACTGCATAGGTCAACCAAAATGGATCTCCTCCACAATGGCTAATCTGTCTCTGAAAAAACTGCTTTCTGTCCAGATACTGTATTGTACTTAATTTTCTGACATGGATCAGTCCCAATTCTGCACACGCAACAAGCGGCTAACTGTTGCTGTCCCTGAGAATAGAATAAAGCGGGCCAGCCCATTTGGTGGCACAGCCAGTGACCGGGGGGCGCGGCCTCCACGATCCAGGCGGGCCACAGGAGTGGCCAGGGGGAGGGGCCAGGTGGGGGGGTGTACCTGCGGCCAGGAGCGAGCTTCGGTCACTTGCTCCTGGCTCGCAACATAATCGGACGTCCCTCTCCTCTCCTGCTTGTAAGGTAAGGCAAGGCCAGGCCCCCAAAGAGGGGGTGCCAATTACCAACCCTCCCCTCCCCCCTCCCTCCCGCATCCGCGTTTGGAACGGCGGTTGAGGGGGGAGGCAGGTAGGAGAGGGACTCCGTAAGCGCATGGAGCGATCCCATGCGGGAGGTGATGGGTCTGGCGCTGTTGGCGCAGGGCGGGGTTCCAGCTTCCCGCGCGGCTCAACCTTAGGGGAGAGAAGTAGTAGGCGGCAAACGGTGCTATGGATATAGATCTACATCAGGTGAGCCGCAGCGTCGGGGGGCGGGTGCGGACGGCAGTCCGACGTACTTAAAGGGGGGGGCGGGTTTGAGGATGAATGCAGACGCCTCGGAGGGGGGTTGGAAGACGGCCCCCCTCCTTTTTCGTTGCATGGGTCGGGCGATGCCACGGCCGCCTCGGTCCCTGGGAGTCCCCCCCGGTAGCATGCAATAGCTCCACGAGGGCCGCAATGTGGAAAATGGTGGCGAGGGGGGAGGGGGCGAGGCATCCTCTCCCTCGGGGCTCATGCGGTCCTCCTGCGAGAGTTCAGGCAGCTGTCCCCATGGGCAGCAATCACCATTTAGGCGTAGTCGGCCAGTAGCATGCGCTGGCCCCACGATGGCCGCGCTGCGTAAAATGGCGGCGAGGGAACTGGGGAGGAGGCATCCTCCTCCCTGGGGTGCTCACGTGGTTCCCGCGAGAGTTTGGGCAGCTGTCCCCCGGGGCAGCAATCAACCTTTAGTAGCGCGGCCCCCCCCTCCCGGGGGGAAACATGGTGGTCCAATGGGCCCAGCGAGGGGCACAAGAAATGTACAGTGCGACGCTGGGGGAAAGGCTGATACCTTGGGGGGAGGGAGAGGCGAGCACGTGGCAGCTCCCCCCCCTCTCATTTAATGACCAGCAATAAAGATTGTTTGGGGTCAGAAGCTTTGTTTCGGGTTCGGCCCCTCCTCCCTCCTCCCCCCCTCCTCCCTCCCCCCTCCTCCCTTCTCCGTCAATGATTTGTGCAGTGTTGGGTTGCCAATAAAGATTGTTTGTGTTTGGGGACAGAAGTATGCATGCCTTTGGTCGTGAGGGGGGGCGTACAGGCCCCCTCCTGCCTCCTTTCAGCACTTGTGCGTGGGGGGTTTGAGGGGTTGCCAATAAAATTATTGGTGGATGGGATTCAGAGGCATTATGCATTGTTATTACCTCAGGTATATGGTATGCAAGTGGTTAGTTCAACATGTGTTATGAGTAAATATGTGTCATATATGGGTCAGCAAAAATCACGGGCCAGAGAAGGTGGCAAGCATGGGGAGTCAGAAGGTGCTAATTCAGTTGGTTATTAAAAGCCACCAGGCGTTATCTATAGTATGTCACTGTTATACGTCCAGAGAGATATTAGACACACTATTATACTGTATATGGTACAAGCAATGTTAAACAGTCCACAATCATGTCATCATGGGGTCAATATTAAACAGTTCCCCATGCGGTATTTCATGGTCCATTAATGCTACAAATCATGTACAGGGACAAGGGGCGTAGGCGTTTATAAGCATTATAACTGGTTTAGACTGCAGAGGCAGGTGATGCATAGTAACGTGGCAGGCGCTGATAAGGTGCGTAGATGCGATTACTTATTCGCCACGCCCGAACAGTCATGCGCGGTTAAGGGTTCATAGTTAGATATGCGTTAAGGATGGGTAAGAGGTGCCCACAGACCACGCAATTCCCCCTTCCAAAAAAAAAAAAAAAAAGCAGCAAAGCGTGGGGTTGCGGTAATGGAAGTGGGTGGGGGCGTAGGCGAGGCACGCCAAGGACGCATCATGGCAGATGTGGCAGGTGGCGTGGCACATGTTAAGACATGGTGGGATACCGGGGGTTGAAGGTCACAGTCGGGCGTCACCACTAACAGTCACTGGTGCGGATGGGCATGCAAAGGAAGGCATGCAAAAAAAAAAAAAAAAAGCAGGACATTCATTAATTTGCATTTTATCTTATTGCAGTTGTGGAAGCGGTCGGGCAACAAGTCAGAGGCCTCCGGGTAAATCGGACAGATTGGGGGCGAGAGGTAGCATTAGTGCCAGAATCAGAGTTTGCATTTAACAAGGTAGTGCATGAGGGCCAGGTGATACACTACGCTAATAACACACATACGAAAGTAGCAAGGATAGAGCTACAGACCAGTACCATGCAGCTTCTCGCGGAGGCACATAAACACGAGAAGGGATGGTTTCAACGGCAGCTGGAAGCACTGGTACGGGAAGCAGGGGCTAGCGGGCGTGAGAGCACGCAAGGTGGCCCCGAGGCCACGTGCGCCGAGGCATGGCCGTTCTCAAGTGACGAAGGAGGTCCTACCGGTGGAGCACGACACGTAGCAACGTTACAGAAGGGTACGTCAGCGTCCATAACGGAAGCCAGCCTGGCGGGGGGGGAGCCTGCGGAAAAAGGGGGAAGCAGCCCGTTAGCAGGGACTGCTTGGGTGTGGGCGGCCACACTTATAAAAAAAAAAAAAAAAATGGTCCGGCTGCAGTCTGAACAGCAGGCGAGCCGGGGTGGTGGACGGCACCAACCAACGGGGGCAGGCTCCAGTTAGTTACCCGCCAGAGCTGGGGTTGTCTCAAGGAATTAGGGGAGGGAGGCGAGGTTACTAATAATAATTAACAAACCTTCGGGGGGGGCAATATCTTCTTCTTTTACAGGAAAAGCAAGAGCTGTCGGGACACGATCGACCTCGCCTCACGGCGCAGGTACGTTGTCCTCGACCCGTAAGCATGCCAGCCGGCCCGTCAGATCATCAAAGGAAGGGAAGAAGAGAGCGCGTCCGGGGGCGGGTCCCGACAGGCGGTTCACATCGCCGCCGGGGTCAAGGGCGTCGCAGGGTAAGCCCAAAAAGGCAGATGAAAACAGGGAAGTCGGTACCTCGCCAGGCATCACCAGTTCTCCAGCGCCGCCATTGTCGGATGCGGGGGGGTCGAACGATGCCGAGGCGAGATTGGTAAACGCAGTAGTAAAGGGTGTCCAGGTGGCGTTATTGGCAGCAGGCTTAGGCAAGTCAAGCAAAGCACAAGGGAGCATCAGTGGGGCCGGGGCAGTGTCAGTAGCAGCAACTCAGGGCCCGGTGCTGGTGGCTGGAGGGAGCAAAGGCCCCAAGGGTGGCGTAGATAGCACCGCACCGCCAGTCAGCCAGGAAGCGGCGGTAACCACAGCAGGGCCCGCGCAGGAGCAAGGGAAGGGCCAGGTGGTGGCGGTTTGAGTAGTAGGAGCAGGTTCCGCCACAAACACATCGTCGGGCAATGGGGGGAGTGGGGCCGAAACCACTCAGGCTGGGACCGGGGCAAAAGCTAAACGGTTGCCGGACTCGGCGTATGGAGACTCGTACACCGCAGTTTCGCGATCACTGGGGTCACATTTATCATCAGAGGTAAAAGCAGCAATTTGGGCAGGAGATTACGTTGATATATTGTCGCTACTTCCGGGGTATAACGAGGCAGTAGCTAAATCAGACAAGAAAGGGGAGGCGAAGAAAGAGGACGTCGAAAAACGGTTGTTCCCGCGCACTTTCACCAATTGGTCACAGGCTTTCGGGATATTGGCGGGCGTAGCGGGCGAGAAGGAGCCACAGTTATGCTCCGCATTATTTAAGTACCAGGACACAATCAGGAGAGCGTTTCAAAAGCATGGGGGTATGCGCTGGTGGGGTTACGACGAGGATTTTAGATGGAGTATGGAGGCCAATAAGGGAGTGGTAACCTGGAATTGCAAAGACGTCGATCTATATTTGGAGCACATGGCAGGGGGAGAGGGGTCGTCCTTTCGCGGGACTTACAGCCCCAAGGGCTCCTGGCACGGGGGTTTTCAGGCTCGCGCAGCTGGGAAGGGTCGGCTTCCAATAAGCAGGTGTGTTGGGGCTTTAACGACGCAAAGTGCAGATTCGACAATTGTCGATTCCAACATATCTGTGCTGGGTGTGGGGGCCAGCATCCCAAGGTCAAATGCTTCAAAAGAGACAATAAGGGGTTTAGGGAAGCAGGACAGCAGGGTGGCCAGGATAGCGCGTTCACCAATTTCGGCCGAGGCAATGGCGCCGTGGCTGGAAAGATATCCCAATAAGGAGGCAGCCGGGTTATTGCGGGAGGGGTTCAGAGTAGGTTTCCGGATCCCTTTCGATAAGCAGGCGGGTTTAGGGGATAATAGGGCCGGAGAGAAGAACTTAAAATCAGAATGAGGCGGTAGCAGGGGAAAAAATCAGAAAGGAGATTGAGTTGGGCAGGATGGCAGGCCCTTTCGGGTCGCCTCCCCTTAGCAACCTGAGGGTGTCACCATTGGGGTTAGTTCCCAAGAAGGAGGAAGGGGAGTTCAGACTGATTCAACATCTATCCTACCCGAAAGGGTCGTCGGTCAACGACGCGATAGATAGGGAATTATGCTCTGTGAGCTACGCCTCTTTCGACCTGGCGGCGGCGCTGGTAGGGCAGATGGGACAGGGAGCATTGATGGGGAAGGCAGACATTAAGTCGGCGTTCAGGCTCTTGCCGGTACACCCAGACTGTTTCCATCTATTGGGATGCAGGTTGGAAGGGAACTACTTCATCGACCTCTGCCTACCAATGGGATGTGCGCTGTCCTGTTTCTACTTTGAAACGTTCAGCACATTTCTGGAATGGGTGGTCCGGGAAAGATTGCAGGCAGTAGGGGTCTTACATTACCTTGATGATTTTTTGTTTGTGGGGCCCAAAGGGTCCGGTTTGTGCGCCAGATGGCTGGGGCAGTTTTCAGCCATGGCCCGCGAATTCGGGGTTCCGCTGGTGGCCGAGAAGACCGTAGCGCCCACCACCACCCTGAGTTTCCTGGGCATAGAAATAGACTCCATCAAAAGGGAATACAGGTTGCCTCCTGAGAAGCTATTAGCGCTAGAAAGGATGATTAGAGAATTCATCCAACTGAAAAAGACCTCGCTGCGGCACTTCCAGTCCCTGATGGGCCACTTGGTGTTCGCAGCGCGGATCATGCCAGTAGGGAGGGTGTTTTCCAGGCGGTTGTCGGCAGCCACAGCAGGGGTAAAACACCACACCCACTTCATTCAAGTCACTGCGGAGATCCGGAGGGATTTAGCGGTGTGGCTCGAATTCTTGGGTAAATACAATGGGAGAACGTTATGGAGGGGGCGGTCGGTTCGGAACTCCAAGCTGCAGCTCTTCACCGACGCTTCGGGATCCGTGGGGTTTGGCGCATATTTCAGGGGGGCTTGGTGCGCAGAGGCATGGCTGGCAGAATGGGGGGGGACCCACCTTGTCAAAAACTTGACTTTCCTTGAGCTGTTCCCACTACTGGTTGCCGTCAGATACCTGGAATGCGCCGCTCCTCACCTCTGACAAGCCCCGTTGCATTTGCCTTCCCAGCCTGGGTTCATGCCTGGCTGATGGGCGGCTGATCTGTTAAATGATAATGATTAGGATTTAATAGGCTGCAATGCTTCGCGTGTCTACCAGATGGCATAAATTCATGAATTGTAATGCAGTATATATATATATACTGTGCAGTATTGCAGCCAGCGGGAATAAAATGCTTCAATCCCTGCCTGGAAAATAACTCAATGCACTCGGGCAGAAAACAGTCACAAACCTCAATACACCCGGGTATACCCGAATTCGTGGGACTAGCCGAGCTCGAATAAAGTGTGTCGCCAGTGTATATTATGACCCCGGATCTTTCCCGAGCTGTGAAAGACAACATAAATGCCTTTTTAAGGCATTAAAGGTGTCTTCTCTGGAACACCCACGGCTATGGGGACGAACACTTGTTTAATTAATTTCACAATAATCAACTAAAAATGTACTGGGATTGATTTTCATATAATAAAAAATAAGTTTTGTTTTATAAAGTTTTCACTGGTTTCATTAAGACTTTTTTACTCTGTAGCAGTAAATTTAATACACTTACAGTAATACTGTACATAAAGTACTAAGGTTTTCTAGCCCCTGTCAGCATGTAACATGCAGTATGTGTGTCACTCAACCTAGCAATTGTCAGCATGTAACATGCAGTACACATTCAGCCTAGCCCTTGTCAGCAAGTAACATGCAGTGGAGTGAGTGTCACTCCACCTAGCCCTTGTTAGCATGTAACATGCAGTACACATTAAGCCTAGCCCTTGTAAGCATGTGCCATGCAGTACAGTGAGTGTCGCTCAGGCTAGCACTTGTCCACATGTTACATACAGTACAGTTTTTCCTACAGCTAGATGGGAGGGGACACAATAACTCATGATCACCGACTTGAGATTCTGGCTGGTATTGCATAGAACGCCACATATCGAACTTCTGCCTGCCTTCAGGTGTCACTTCACCCAGGTTAAATCGCGCATAACTCGCGTAAATTTCTTGGGAAATCTCATGTAAGATGGAGCAGAACAACATACAGGCATACCCCGTATTAACGTACGCAATGAGTCCAGAGCATGTATGTAAAGCGAAAATGTACTTAAAGTGAAGCACTACCTTTTTCCACTTATCGATGCATGTACTGTACTGCAATCGTCATATATGCAGAAATCCTCCCAAGGGGGGTATGATCGCCGCACAGCCGCAATGAATCAATGAAGGCTGATGTGTGAATGTAGAAAAAGCTTTATTCTCACACGGTGCAAGCGAATCCTCTGACGCGTTTCAGCCTGCAAGGCCTTTGTCAAAGAGTGATCCGCTTGCATAAAAGACACCCAGTTATAGTCTGTATAGATTGTCACACCCGTATACCTTGCCCAATGAACAAGCAACAGGTGCATACCATCAGACACCCACAACCTTGATGTCAATTAAAATATAATGCAATAAAATGACCACGTAATTATCATCACCATTATGTATGTATCTGATAACCCAGATAATGTGTATAATAATAAGAAAAACAAAATAATGTGTTAATGATGTGGTCATGGTTAAAAACAAAGAATTATAGAAATGCACCCAATGTGTTTTGTTAAAGCAGTAAATCCATTATGTTATTGTACTCATATACCCAATTGCATGGAATAAATTGTATACAGAGACAATGAGATGTTTTCAAAACCGATATTACCCCTAAGGGGTTAAGGAAAATTGGTAACCATATAAGAGATCACATATTGACAATCAATAATACAGTCCATAATGACAATACAACATGATAAATCTATCAACACATGGTTAATGGGTATGTTCTAAAACCTTAAGTTAATATAAGGAGGGAACAATCAGGGGAAAGGAAGGAGGGGGGAAGGGGAAGGGGGGGGAAA
>WSYH01002522.1:0-14359 GCA_036426205.1 Ascaphus truei
TACGGGTCCGCGGTGCCCCCACAGATGTGGGACCACCGGTTCTTCCCCGCACACTACGGCTCCATGGTGCCCCCACGGATGTGAAGCCACCGGTTCTTCCCCGCAGGTGTCACCCGTGGACCACGCAGCCTGATACCCGTTAGATACCCGAGGATACCTCAGGTGGTCTCCAGAGGTCTCACGCAGAACCAAGGAACCAACCGTGAATGTAAAATAAATAAACCTGACCTATACATTCAATACATACATCCCCTCCCCAAACACATACAGTACAATAATGTGCCAAATGACTATTATCAGAGATATGGATAATAGATTATTTGCCCATTATGAAACACATAAAACATGCATAAATCAAAACATTAATTTTTTATCTTAAAATTACCACATTGCATATTAAAATAAATCCAGCAGCCATTGTAAATATAACCCAAGAAAATAGCAGCTACACAAATGTATATGAAATGTCACACAATTGCATTGAGTATGTACATGATGCAATTAATCTGTGCATCATGTAACACTATGCAAAATATATGGAACAATAAAATACAATATGAACAATGTCCCCTAACCAGCAATGCTATCATGAAAATCAAATATAAACTAAGCAACATCAATACAATTAGCATCAATCAATTAATCCATTTCCTCAAACAATTACAATACAATACAAATCAATTATACAATTCCCTATTCAATTCCTAAAGCCAAACCATTGCCAAAACAATTCTAATTTAAAGTAACCACCATCATTCTAATCTAAGTAACATAAAGAAGCCATTACAATTAACCTGTAACTAAATACAAATTACATTATTCACAACAATGACAAAATAAAGCTGATAAATACATTAGTCATACATGAAAAGAAAATAAACATTTGCAAAATAATCAATTATTATCCCTGTATGTCTATCCATATAGATAGATATACATTAAATACAGGGGCAATAATACAGCATAAAAAACAATACATTTCCATACAAAATTCACATAGAATACACCCATTCAGTGTCCGTGAATGTATGTATATACATAGATACATTCACGAGCATTAAATGGGACTGAAAAAATAAAAGACATGAATGAAAAATCTAAAAAACCTGTAAAAGTAAAAATAATAAACTTTTCTTTTGTTTACTCACCATTAGATGCCCACTCACCGAAATCCAGGCAACTCGGAAGCACAGGAACCAATCCACAGGTAAACCACAAGATAAAAAAACATTACAAATCCACGTCTGTGTCTTTTTCTTCTATTTGTAATCCTTCCCGTCTGTCTTGGGGTCTTCTTTTCTTCTTTGGGGTCTTCTCCGTCTTCTTCCGTCTTCTTCCGTCTTCTTATGGCACACCCTTCTTCTCTTCTTAGGAGGGGAGATGTTCCCTCCTCGGCGACTAGCTTCAAAATGAGGCGACATAGGCTTTTATAGGCCTATGACGTCACATTTTGCTCAAATGTTTCCCACGGTCCTGATTGGGCCGTGAAAAACATGTGATTTGGCCGAACAAAAAAAAAATGATGACGAAATTTAAAGGCAATGAGAGCACAGCCAATCAGAATGGCTGTGCTTCAATTGCCTTTAAGATGACGTCATGAAAAGAAACATGGTCGGCCTCACATGGTACAGTAGCCAATCAGAGCGTGGGAACTACATCCCTACTCTGATTGGCTCTAGTAGACCATGTGACAGAGGCTTGGGGGAGAACGGATGTGACGTCATTGAAAGCCTTTCACATGGTACTAGAGCCAATCAGAGTTGGGATGTATTTCCCACGCTCTGATTGGCTACCGTACCATGTGAGGCCAGCCATGTTTCTTTTCATGACGTCATCTTAAAGGCAATTGAAGCACAGCCATTCTGATTGGCTGTGCTTTCATTGCCTTTAAATGACGTTATCATTTTTTTTTTTGTTCGGCCAAATCACATGTTTTTCACGGCCCAATCAGGACCGTGGGAAACATTTGAGCAAAATGTGACGTCATAGGCCTATAAAAGCCTATGTCGCCCCATTTTGAAGCTAGTCACCGAGGAGGGAACATCTCCCCTCCTAAGAAGAGAAGAAGGGCGTGGCATAAGAAGACGGAAGAAGACGGAAAAAGACGGAGAAGACCCCAAAAGACCCCAAAGAAGAAAAGAAGACCCCAAGACAGACAGGAAGGATTACAAATAGAAGAAAAAGACATAGACGTGGATTAGTAATAGTTTTTTATTTTATGGTTTACCTGTGGATTGGTTCCTGGAATTCCGGGTCGCCTGGATTTCGGTGAGTGGGCATCTAATGGTGAGTAAACAAAAGAAAAGTTTATTATTTTTACTTTTACAGGTTTTTTAGATTTTTCATTCATGTCTTTTATTTTTTCAGTCCCATTTAATGCCCGTGAATGTAGCTATGTACCTACAGTATGTATATACATACATTCACGGACACTGAATGGGTGCATTCTATGTGAATTTTGTATGGAAATGCATTGTTTTTTATGCTGTATTATTGCCCCTGTATTTTATGTATATCTATCGATATGGATAGACATACAGGGATAATAATTGATTGTTTTGCTAATGTTTATGTTCTTTTCATGTATGGCTAATGTATTTATCAGCTTTATGTTGTCATTGCTGTGAATAATGTAATTTGTATTTAGT
Source organism: Ascaphus truei (assembly GCA_036426205.1). Classification (NCBI taxonomy): domain Eukaryota; kingdom Metazoa; phylum Chordata; class Amphibia; order Anura; family Ascaphidae; genus Ascaphus; species Ascaphus truei. Next base: position 2,649 of record WSYH01002522.1, read on the forward strand.
TACAGGTTAATTGTAATGGCTTCTTTATGGTACTTAGATTAGAATGATGGTGGTTACTTTAAATTAGAATTGTTTTGGCAATGGTTTGCCTTTAGGAATTGAATAGGGAATTGTATAATTGATTTGTATTGTATTGTAATTGTTTGAGGAAATGGATTAATTGATTGATGCTAGTTGTATTGATGTTGCTCAGTTTATATTTGATTTTCATGATGGCATTGCTGGTTAGGGGACATTGTTCATATTGTATTTTATTGTTCCATATATTTTGCATAGTGTTACATGATGTACAGATTAACTGCATCATGTACACACTCAATGCAATTGTGTGACATTTCATATACATTTGTGTAACTGCTGTTTTCTTGGGTTATATTTACAATGGCTGCTGGATTTATTTTAACATGCAATGTGGTGATTTTAAGATTAAAAATTAATGTATTGATTTATGCATGTTTTATGTGTTTCATAATGGGCAAATAATCTATTATCCATATCTGGATAATAGTTATTTGGCATATTATTGTACTGTATGTGTTTGGGGGGGGGATGTATGTATTGAATGTATAGGTCAGGTTTATTTATTTTACATTCAGGGTTGGTTCCTTGGTTCTGCGTGAGACCTCTGGAGACAACCAGAGGTATCCTCAGTTATCTCACGGGTATCAGGCTGCGTGGTCCATGGGTGACACCTGCGGGGAAGAACCGGTGGCCTCAAATCCGTGGGGGCACCGTGGACCCGTAGTCTGCGGGAAAGAACCGGTGGTCCCACATCTGTGGGGGCACCGCTGAACCGTAGTAAGCACCTGTGGGTTCCCAGACCCGCGTGGAAACCACCCGAGGCCCCTCAGACACCTCTGGGTCTGACCCGGGGCTCCCAGACATCCGCGGGCCTTCCGTGAGTACCCAATTGTGGCCCACTGTGACCCGTGGAGACCATCTGGTGGGCCAAGGCACCTGGCGGGACCCACCAACAGGCCTCCAGAACCTGTATGAAACAAGTTGCTGGTACCCTGTAGGTCTGTCAGGTGACCCCCGGGCCCACCGGGGACTCGCGTGGGGCTGGGGTATGAACCCTGTATGTAAAAGGATAAATCATGTAATTATGGGGGGGCACAGGGGGTGGGTAATGTATTTAATAAATAGAATGATGTGTATTGTGGGGCAGTGTATTGTTTTTATTGTGGGTACTGGGGGTGGGGGGAGGGGGTATTGGCCCCAAGGGTATGTGGGTAGGCCCCCCGTCTGGGTAGTGGGTGAGGGTGGTTAGGCCTCACGGGGTGGGGGGTTAGTGGGGGAGGGTCTGTAGGCCTCCCGAGTGGTGGGTGAGGCTGGGTTAACCCCTTAATGCCTGTAGCGGTTAATAACTACTATGGTGATTAAGGGGTTAGGTTACATTACATTGGATGTTTTTAGTCTTGTGTATGTCTTGCAGCATCGAAGGGGGCATGGGCAGGATGAAGATGAGGATGAAGATGGCCTTCATCGTGGGTGCCTGTAAAATATAAGTGTCATATATTGCCTGTATTTATTGTAATTTATATGTATTTAAAATGGGCAAATGCATTATTATCCATATGTGGATAATAGTAATTTTGCCATTACAGTACTGTATGTGTTAGGGGGTGGGGGGATGTGTGTTGTTTATTGGGGGCAATTGTCCCCAATAAACATGCTAATGTGCCTTAACCCCTCCATTGCCTTAGAGGCTATCCGCTAAGGTATTGAAGCTGCATTAATGTAAATTTTAATAATTGTGTGCGGGAGCAGGGGGTCCCCTGAGCTGAACCGCATTGATTTCTGCCTCTGAGACCCCCTGCTTCCCGAGTTACAGGCCCCAGTTTGGGGCATCGGTTCCAGTGTGGACACCATCTTTATAGAGCCCACGTGGCATCTTGGACGCTATAAAGATGGCGACGGCACTGGCACAGATGCCCCATACCGGGGCCTGTAACTCGGGAAGCAGGGGGTCTCTGAGGCAGAAATAAATGCGGTTCAGCTCGGGGGACCCCCTGCTCCCGCATACTATTATTAAAAATACATTAATGCAGCTTCATTACCTTAGCGGACAGCCGCTATGGTAAGGAATTATTATTTATTGTTATGTATGTTTTATACTAGTGTAGATGTGCAGGGGGTCTCCTGAGCTGAACCGCATTGGTTTCAGCCTTGGGGACCCCCTACTTCAGGAGATATAGGCCCCTTTATGGGGTGCCGGTATCCCCTGCAGAATGTAAATAACCCGGTCACGTGACGCGGGAGCTTTAAAGTGCAGAGGATAGTGGCACCCCATAACGGGGCCTATATCTCCTGAAGTAGGGGATCCTCTGACCTGAAACCAATGCAGTTCAGCTCGGGAGACCCCCTGCTCATGTACACTATTACGATCGCCTGTAACAGCCTTGCATGGAGATGGCAAATCTCCATGCAAATGTTACATGCGGCTTTTTTTTCTATCAGCTAGCGTATGTGAAGTTTAAGAATGCTAGCAGGGGGGAAAAAAGCAACACGTACGCTGTGGGTGTTCTGAGCTATTTTGAGCAGGTACGTTAAAAAATGGCCTCAAGGCCTTAGTGAATCGCGTCCCCGGCTTCACTTTTTAACGAACCTGTTTTTTGGCCAAATCAGAACGCAAAGCCATTGAGCTTAGTGCATAGCCCCCAGAGTCTTCACAACTAACAGACATATACAGTACAGTACCAGGAAATAGTAGGTTGTAATACAGTATGTGCAGCAACAAGGGGAAGCTATAGAAAAAATATATAATGATGGCCTTGTATAGAGTTAGCAAGACACAATTACCCTTTTTATCTAAACAAATTACTGCAAGATAAAAACATTGTTCAGAAATAAATATATACTGTTGCTTTAAAATATGGGAAAATATGCTTCTTTGCAGTTAGAGAGTAGACCACACACATGAATTATATACTAGGCCACATATCTAGACCAGCAGGCAGAACTCAACTGCAAGTCAACTGCAAGTAAGAAGCTATAAAAGATTTAAAAGACAGAGGTAATTTGAATTTTGCATGGACATGCTGGGATATTAGAAGCTTCCAGTTTTAGGAGAGAATTACCTGTATAACAGAATACATACATTATACACATTGCCACAGTGAATTTACAATATAAGAGGGTTACAGTAAGTGTACCTGTAAAAGTGAGACCAGCAAGAAGTCTGAGAAGAACCATTTATTTGTTTGGTGTTCATTGATTAAAGGGCAGCACATTTTACAAGTGTTTTGAGTTAACAGGTCAACCTATGTAGTACCAATATGAGCAAAGTGCAGAAATATGTTTAATTAGTAAAATATTTGTAGCCAGGTCCCCTTCGGGTCCTTGGGGTGGGGGGGGGGGGGGCTGCAGAGCCCCCATCAGATGGACCTGATTAGGAGCAGGTAAGCTGCGATAGGGCTGTAGGTGGGTGATCGGGTCTCCGTCAACGGGGCCACCATCTTGTTTGCCTAAAGGACACCCCCTTTAGTGTGCTCTTTGGTGTTTCTGCACCAGTGGACAGAGCCACACAGGACCAGACAACAGGCAACCATAGACATTCAAAGGGACACACTCCAGTGGGAACTCCCTCAGAGGCAGACACCTTCATGGAAGGATCTGATAGACCGCTTTGTGGGCTCACTCTGTGGTCCTACGGATCTACTCTAGTTTGGCCTAAGACCAGGAGTGTACCCAATGTGCACCAACGGCCATACACAGGGGTAGCATTACTCCACACACATTTTAGGATGGGCCTGTTTTGGTGGACACGGGTGGTTATGTGCCCAGAGCACCCTCATAACTTTGGTGGGATCTCACTGGAGTGTGGACAAGGTGTTGGTCATATACTGTGTTGTTCTGTTTATATGTCACTAAATATATGTTGGTTATACCTGTGTGTGCCTTTATTTACTGCCTGTACTGTTCCTGTGAAGGGTTATCCTGCTGTGCTAGGATCCCTCCAAGGTGGAGGCGCAGTGTACCAAAGAACGCAATCACCCCAGGCTCCCAGTGGCAGAGGATCATGCCTCCTGTACATCAGGCAGGTACTGAGCATGCATAGTTTCCTTAGTCACGGGGAAAGGGGCTACATATTTATGGTTAATGCCTTTAAAATAATTTTGCTCCTTTATTTTCTACATTTGGTTTCTCTTTTTGCATTTTAACCTTTTCACTGCCAACATAGTTGATAATTGTATGGTCAAGAGAATTTCTACGTTTGCAATATAAAATGTAACCGTGTGGTTTCTTAGTCTTTTTTGTCCTGTGTCCTACAAAACCATAAACAATTTTTAACAATCTGGGATTCTTTTATTGTTTGCCCCCCCTAGAGACATCTGATCACATTTATCCTATTAGTATGCAAATAAATTGCTTTTGTTAACAAACACAACAATTCAGAGGGTAAAACTAATTAAACACAAAGGAATCTGTCATTTTGTGTGCTTTTAGCATACAGTCCTTGTAATGATCTTAAAGCCGTGTCTACTAATTTGACCCCTAAATATCATTTGTATACTGCTACTGATTGTGGGAAGAGATGGGCAAAATTCTCACATGCAGAATTTGCCTTTATCAGCTATGATAAAAGCCATGTTACAGAGAAAAAGCTAAAGCATAAAAGAAAAGGAAAACATAGGGCCTCATGCTATAAGCAGCGATAAGCCCCTTAGCGCCAGCTGATCACCAAAAAAGCTTACAGCGATTCAGTAGGCCCCGATAAGCTGGCGATAAAAGTAAAAATTTCCGGGGGTTTTGCTGGAAAAAAACCTGCCAAGTGCGCGGCGATAAGTCACTCGCTTCTCAAACTCGCTCAATTCTAGTTGGCAAGAAGGTGGGGAGAAGCTGCCGAGACGCGGCGAGACAGCACTTAGTAAAAAAATGCATTTTTCCTGCATCGGGTTGATGATGTGAGTCTCCGGAGCTGATACCCATTAATATCAGCAGCGGAGACCCCCGGCATGATTCAGATGGATGAAAAACGCATTTACAGGCCACTTCATTACCTTAGAGGCTAACCGCTAAAGCAATGTAGGGGTTAACCACCTGTGTCATGCTTATTGTGAGTAGCGGAGGTGGGTGAAGGTTGTATTTGACCCTTGGTTGGTGTTTAGGCCTTGCAGGGGTCTTGCGGTTGGACTTACCCCTGCATTACCTTAGCAGGATAATGAAGGGGTTAAACCCTGCCGCTACCCACCCGGTAGGCTTAAACACCCATCCTTGGGGCTAATACCCCCTTCATCAACCACCGCTCCCCACAATACACACAACACCCCTTCTAGCCACCTCCTAGGTCACAAAAAACCATTACAATATTTAATAAACAACAATACACCACCCACCCACCCCCTGTGCCCCACATAAAACCATTATTTATTTTATTACACACAGGATTAATACCAAAGGCCAGCGGGGGTCCCTGGGTGGTCCCCACAGGTGTCCACAGCCCCCACAGGTCACAACGGGGGTTCCCATGGGGGTCTGGGGGCCCTCGGGTTGTCCCCGCTAGGCACCGTGGGCCTCCAGGTTGTCACTACAGGTGTCCGTGGTCCCCAGCGGGGTCTGCAGGTAGTCCCTGCAAGTGTCTGGGGGTCCCCAGGTCATGCACAAGGGTGTCTGGGGGCCCACAGGTGGTTCCCATGTGTGTTTGTGGCCCTCGGTGGTCCCTACAGGTTTCAGGGGGTTCTCAGGTGGTCCCCGTGGGTCCCTGCTGGCCTGCGGCACCATTCCTGTATTTAAAAAAACAAAAACATGGCCTAAATTTCAATAAATACACCTCCCCACCAAACACATACAGTATAGTAATGTGCAAAATAACTACACTGGCGACACACTTTATTCGAGCTCGGCTAGTCCCACGAATTCGGGTATACCCGGGTGTATTGAGGTTTGTGACTGTTTTCTGCCCGAGTGCATTGGGTTATTTTCCAAGCAGGGATTGAAGCATTTTATTCCCGCTGGCTGCAATACTGCACAGTATATATATATATATATACTGCATTACAATTCATGAATTTATGCCATCTGGTAGACACGCGAAGCATTGCAGCCTATTAAATCCTAATCATTATCATTTTACAGATCAGCCGCCCGTCAGCCAGGCATGAACCCAGGCTGGGAAGGCAAACGCAACGGGGCTTGTCAGAGGTGAGGAGCGGCGCATTCCAGGTATCTGCCAGGTACATACTGGGTATTTGCTCGAATAAAGTGTGTCGGTGCAGTATTATCCAGATATGGATAATAGATTATTTGCCCATTATTAAACACAACATTAGCCAGCCAGCAAAAATAAATTAAATAAAAACCGTTCACTTACCCCTGCCAACATGGAGGTCATCCTCGTCAGCATACTCCAGAGCCATGTCGTCCGATGCCAGCAACAATACATCAAAAAATACAATCTAATGGCCCCAACCCCTTAATCACCTAAGCGGTTAATAACCGCTATAGTAATTAAGGGGTTAACCCACCTGCCCCACAACCCACCCAGGAGGCCTAACCACCCAATCCAGACCCACTATATCCACCCTGTACCCATTGAGTGGGATAGTAGTACATCATAACCATATAATATGGGCATTGAAATAAAGACATACAATACAATACATGAAAAGCTACTATAGCTTTTAGTCAATGGTTACACTAATACAAAAGCATGAATATCAAAAATATACAAGAATAAAATAGATACAACAAGCACCTAAAAACCCAGAAACTAAAATTAAAGAATTTTGTTACCTGTTCTTGATCTTAACGGTGGATGACATTGGATTGTGTTTCGTGACGTCACGGTACGAGAGCTTGCTGATACCCCAGGATTCAGTGAGCCAACGCTTCTAACGGTAAGATAAATATTGAATGTACAGTATGTACTTTTATTGTTACAGGTTTTTTGATTGGATCTTTCTTTTTATATGTTTTTCTTTGCCCATTGACTGCTAATGTATTAATCTGTGTCTGTTTAAGGTACAGATTAATACAGTGGGAGCCTTTTTATTCTTTAAATTACATTGATTTGAATTGTGATGGCTTGTTTTTTCAGTTTACAGATCGGTTAGCGATTTTAATTAATTATGTATTTTGGTGGCTACTGGTTTTAATTAATGTGTTTCCTTGTGGTTGCATGATCTAATCGTTGTGTTGGTGACTGCTTTTAGGTATTAAATGTATTTTTTGGATAGTGGTATGATTTATGTAATTGATTGCATAGTGGTTTTAATTATTTTATTGAATGCCTAGTGGTTTTATTTATTTTATTTATTGGCTAGTGGTTTTATTTAGTTAATTGCTTGGTTGGCTAGTGCTTTTAATTTTTGTTTTTGGGTGTATTAGTGTTACCATTGACTGTTATAGCAGCTTATCCTGCCCATATTATATGGGTATGATACTACTATGCCACTCAATGGGTACAGGGTGGGTATAGGTGGGTATAGTGGGTCCGGGGTGGGTGTTTAGGCCTCCCATGTGTGTAGAGGGGGGGAGAGGGGGGGTTACCCCTCTATTACAATAGTGGTTATTAACTGCTAAGGTGATTAAGGGGTTAGGGGCTATTAGAAGAAAAATGCACACAATGCGCACCGGAGATTAAAATAATGTAAATTATTTATTAATAAAACAAAAAATAACTGAGGGGATCCAAACCCACCTCAGTACATATGAGCCATAGATCCGGGTTAAGTTTACAATAAACAGAAACCACATCAATAATAAAATATATCTGATAAAACTAAATCTATAAACAACATAACAAAAATATATAAAAAAAGACAATGTTCAATAAAACGGGATATATGTATCCAGAATATCGCTTAAAGTAGTAGCTGAACAACTGCCTGAGGCTGACAGGGGGAGACGGAGACTTACACTAAAGCCCAGAGCGGGTTCCACGGTGAACGTTAAGGGTCCCGTCCACGCCACCACAGAGATGTTGCCACCGCCTGAGCTCCCTGCAAATGTCGTCTCAGCCTGTCAGGATACGCGCAGAGTGACCTGTCGTGACTTCTACGCGTTTCGCACTACGTGCTTCGTCAGGAGGTCCTTTATTGAAATGTAGGCCATGTTTTTTTTTTTTTTAAATACAGGAATGGTACCGCAGGCCAGTGGTGACCCCCGGGGACCACCCGAGGAGCCACGGATGCCCACAGGGACCACCTGAGGACCCCCTGACACCTGCAGGGATGTAACGCTTGCGCTCATAATGAACAAGGCGGGACCCCGGTACTTAGGTGGGAAAATACAAGACTGCACACCCACAGCAGCCGAGGTGCACCAGGAGAGTGGATAGTTAGCGTAGCCGAGTCTGGGTTTGAGAGATTGGGTTAGTTGAGATACTTGCCGGACTTCAGGGGCAGAGCCAGAGGGATGGTCAATGTCCGTTGTTTCGTGGTCAGGGGTTGGAGCCGGGAGAGTGGTAATATATCTGATTGCCGTGGTCAGGTCTGGAGAGGTGTGGAAGTCAGAGGCAAGCTGGGGTCTTTATCCAGAGGGGGTCCAATAGTCAAGCCGGGTCAGTACACAAGAAAGCAGCACAGAAAAACACAGGAACAAGGCACAAGGCAAAGCTACACAGGTTATGCTCAGCAAGGTGAAAGTGAAAGTGAAAGCCTTTTAAAGTAAGCAGGAACCAATAGCAAGGAAGGCGGTGTGGAGGTGCGGCCTCTGCGGAGGCTAGGATAGGCTGCAGGAGACAAGTGGGCAATTAGGAATACTTGCCACACAGCTGGGGAGCGGTACAAGCCATCACGTGCACACGCTACATGATCGGGGGTTGGAGCCACGCTCCGTGGCACGAAGTGAAGAGCTGCGGGTGCGCGCGCTCTGTAACCAGAGCGGGGAGGCGCTCTGCAGCAGGAAAGGAGGGAACACGCCGCAGGGGACGTGTTCTCTGATTCCTTACAGTACCCCCCCATTGAGGAGCGGCCTCAGGACAACTCCCAAATGGCTTCTGCGGAACCCTGGCATGGAACCTTTTTAACAGTGCTGGAGCGTGAATCTGGTGATGGGGTATCCAGGACCTCTCTTCTGGTCCAAACCCTTTCCAATGTTCCAGGAACTGAACTGATCCTTGAGACCTTCATGAGTCTATTATAGACTGGATTTCGAATTCTTCTCGGCCTTGTACAATCACTGGTGGGGGTTTAGCAGAGACATCAGGGCTTCTGGGACTTTGAAAGGCCGGTTTAAGAAAGGAGATGTGGAAGACCTCCGGAATCCTCATGGATTGAGGAAGTTGTAGCCAATAGGCCACCGGGTTGACCTGTTCATGCACTGAAAAGGGGCCTAGGAACCTGGGAGCCAGCTTCAGTGTAGGGGTCTTCAACCTAATATTCTTCGATTAAAGCCACAACTTGTCTCCTGGCCAAAATGTGGATGCCCCACGGCGATGGCAATCCGCCTGTGATTTCTGTCTCTGTACGGCCTTGTAACAGGGGACTTATCCCTGTTCACAAATGTGCCTCTAATCCAGCAGTGTGGTGGTTAACTGCTGGTAGCAAATTAACTAACACCACCTGCCTGATTACAGGTGGTAGAAAAAGCCTGCCTTTGAGACAGGAAGTGACTCCTTAGCTCACGTGTGAGCTGAACTTTGGAGACAGAGCAGAGGTTCTTGAGTCTCCCAGGAGAGACTGACCAAGAGAACACAGATCTCTGGAGCTGACAAATAAGACTTCTAAACCTGGATGCTGACATTTTCTGTGCACACACGGGTGCGGTTCCAGGAGAGCAGAGAAGCTTACTCTACAGCAGCTAACAGATAAGACTTTTATTACAAGACTTTTTATATCTGTTCATTTCATGCTATGTGTTTGGGGCTGGGAGACATGCTTATCTAAGGGAGTTGTGAATTGCATAGTATTTCACTAGAAATACTCCCAAGTGAATAGAAGCTTTGTTTCCCCCGTGTTTGGATGGTTTCCTGATGTTAAGGAAAAGGCACAATAAAGCCTTGTTATAATTTCACTTTACAAAAGTCTCCAATTGTGTACCTCTGTGAGCGTCCGTCTACATATGGTGTCCGAAGTGGGACGAGAGGTCGTCTTTGAAGTTAGAAAGGACCGGAGAATTTTTCTGTGAATTATTTTTTATGCTTTTTGCCTACAAACAGTATGAGCAACTTAAAAAAAAAAAAAAAACTCTCAGGCAGCAGAGACCAGAGTTAAAGGGATACACACCCAGGCAGGAAACTTACACTGCACTGAAACCTACAAAACCACAGATGGACTCTTTTCCCCAATCCCAAGAGGAGAGAGACTGCTGAAGCAGCTAAACCTTATTTGCCTATCACAAAGTATAATATGGTCATTGAAATAGTGGTTTTGCCTTCCAGCCATAGTCAGGGTTCAAGAAGTGAGCCAGCCCTTAAAAAGGGATAGGTGTTTGTTGTTTTCAAAAGTTTTGCTGAAGCAGTGAATACAGATGGTGACCCACGAGCGGTACTGATTTTGCAAATAAAGGTTGCCACATCGAATAGGGCTACCAGCTGTGAATGGAGTATATACAGAAAAGTGTGAAAATTAATACAAGACTGTGCTGAAGCAGGGGAATTTTTAGCAAACAAATGCTGAGTGTAATATTGCCCTACAGGGGAAAAAGGGATTGCTGAACTGTGTAAAAGGTATTCCAAAGCCAATTGCTGAGTGTTGAGTCACCCTGCCGGGAGTGAAAGAAATATACCACTGCAAAGAATGTTTTTTGTTCTGCAAATAAAAAAGTCTGCCTATATATATCTTGGGAGCAAAACAGAGACCCAAAGTGTGAAGTGTGAATGCCATAATACCCAAAGATTAGACTGAAAATTACTGAACTCAAGCAGAAAACCAAATTCTGTTGCTGAAGCGGGACTGGACATAGCAAGATTATGGTGTAAAGCAAACAGAAGTTTTTACATAGCAACTACACATTCAGCATACCTAATGAGAGTTTAGACCTAGCAAGTAAATGGTGTAAAGCAAATAGACGTTTTTACCTAGCAACTGCACATCTTGTATACCTGATAAGAGAAAATGCATGCACAGTACTGCTGACATTGTAAAACTTACCCAAGAAAGAAAAAGTCTACAGAGATGCCTGTGAGAGCTACGACCTCTAGAAGAAAAATATGCCCACTTGTAGGACTACCACAATTGGGGGTTCTAGCAAATACAGTGGCAACAACTGTAATAGCGCCTCCTGAGGTCAGGAAGAAAATTACACCTGAGAGCCCCAAAATGGAGGACAAGATGCAGCATTCCTGTAATGAACACAGAAAAAAAGATTAGGTGCAAAACAGCGCTAATAATATTGAATGAAATTGAATAAATGTTCAGGCAGCCAGGTGGAAGACTGGTGGTACAACCAGTCAGGGAAACAATTGAAAAAAATTGAAAAAAATTGAAAAAAAGGGGGTTAACCGGCGCCAAAGAGGGGTAAATACCAGACCAGTAGAAGGTGTAACAGTCCAAATACAGTCCTTGGGATGATGAATAGTGATGATTCTCACCTCAGCAGTGCATATGTGGAAAAAGAAAAAGAAACAGATAATAGTGCAGTAAATCAACACAGGGGGGGGGATTGCACAGATACTAGCAATGAAACAAACAAGACATACAAACATGAAACACTAGCACGGCATAAATATTAATAAAAAGCATATTTATTGGTGTGGAAAGTGCATAAACCGCATCCGGAGGGTAAAATTACAACCCTACTCACAAAATGCTGGAAGGGTACAGGCA
>WSYH01002522.1:14398-48624 GCA_036426205.1 Ascaphus truei
CGTTACTAGAGATGCCAGCCGATGCTCAGATGCGAGCCTCTGGGCGGGACGTACGTCACCTCCGTTGTGTTCTCCACCGGCTCACAGGACTCCAGTCCTCCAGTCCTCCCAGCAGCCGCAATGTCGCCACCTCGGTTTTAAGCACTTATTGGAGACTGCAGATTTCTCCTTGGAACTGCAGACTTCACCACACTGAACACTCTAAAAACTTGAAACTTCCCGACGCGTTTCGTACGCATGCGCGTACTTCTAGTAGTGCTTGTCATAGTCTCTATGGTATATCCAGTCAAGTCTGTTGGTTATGGATAGTTGGCCTAACCCACTTAGGCTAATAGACAACCCACATAACCAAACAGGAAAAGGAGCGGTGGCACTCAATAGGGCTTCCGCAACACCCTCTCTACAAACATACAACATTAATGGGATAACAGAAAAAAGAGAGGAAAACGTTAAAACATTTAAAAGACATTAAAAATATCAGTGCAGAACAAATTATAAAAAGGCTTTGAGTTCAAAGTCGATATATTCTTCCTTAGGGAGAGAGTTTTAAGTTTCATATATCCAGTAAGCCTCACGTATACTGGCCTGCTGGAGTCTACTCCCCCCTCTAGGATTACATCACTTGCTCAATTGCCTGACAGATAAGACCCTTGGGATTTTTATCGTGGTACAGAGAAAAATGATGTGAGACACTATGTGTCCTAAGCCCTTCTAATGTGTAATGTGCTCATAGACACGTTCTCTGGAATGTTCTCCTCTGTTCGCCCACATATTGCAAGCCACAAGGGCATTGCAATAAATATTAACATATGTAGAGTGGCAGTGATGAAATATATATAGGGTAACTCCTATTATAACTTGGATGTAAATTTTTTGATTTTTACTAAATGAACGACTAACGCATTTGCACGGTGAAGAAACCTTTAAATTCCTCCTAGTTTCTGCTTTTTTTGGTTCACCGGACAACTGGGAGCTAGTTTGGATTTTAAGTTATTAGCCTTGGAAAATATAATGTTGGCTTTTTTGGAAGGATATCTGCAATACTTCATCTTGTAATAAAATAGGCCAAACTTATTATAATATGTTTAATTTTTGGCGCCATCTCATTATATGAGTAATGAACGTACCTGGTTGTGACGTGTATTTATTGTTTCCTTCTTTTTGACCTCATATGAAGTAAAGTGTCCCTATTGATCTCATTGACCTGATTAAAAGCCTCATTTAATTCAAACTCTTGGTATTTTCTATTAATGAATTTTTGTTTTAGATCTTCTGCTTGTTTCTTAAAATCTTCGTCTTTGAACGTTACGTTTAAGACTACCATTGTCCCTTTGGGAATGTTTCGCAGCCACTGCGGATTATGGTGACTATCACGCGCGCACATAGTTATTTGCCTGCACAGGCTTAAAAAGGTTTTGTGTGCAATATATCATCTTTGACCATTATGTGGAGGTCCAAAAATCAATGTGTTCAATACTAAAACTACAAGGTGAATTTTAAATTAGTGATTGTGATTTAGATAAGTGCAAAAATCATTTAAAGAACCTGAGTGCCTGACCAAATGAAAACACATCATCAATGTAGCGCCGCCAGAGCACCAGGTTTGCTCCTAGGGGACGTTGTTCCAAATGAACTCTCCTCCCAACTGTCCATAAATAAGTTTGGCATACTAGGAGCAAACCTCGTGCCCATAGGCGGTACCACCAATTTCTGAATGTAATAGTGGGATAAAGTGAAATAATTATGGGTTAAATAAACCAAATACTCTCCTCAAAAAATCCCTCTTAGTGCGTGAATAGCCACTGGAGTGTTCCAGTTTGCGAGACACGGCCTGGCATCCTTGATGATGGTCGATAACTGTGTATAAGGATGTTACATCAGCTGTAGCTAGAATGTATCCTTGCTGCCATTTAAGATCTTTTAAAATTTGTACGTATGTGTCGTGTCTCGCAAATGGATCTACCACCGTGACTACAGGTTGAAGATGGTGATCTATAATTGTGAAGATTTGAAGTGAGGGAAGAATACCAGAAATATAGTCTCCCCGGAGGTCAGTTAAATTTTTGTGAATTTAGGTATAAAATAAAATAACGGTTACGTGAAACTGAACAGACAGAAATTTAAACTCATCCTCACATAATGCCCCACTTATCACACCAGAAGTCAACAATTCTCCTAGTTCCGGCTTTGAAATGCACCAAGGGTCACTGTTAAGGGGAGGTATGTGGTCTCATCTCCCAGTAATCTCATGGACTCTTTTAGTAATAATACTCTTGTCCCTGACCACAATACCCCCACCCTTATCAGCCGATTTTGATAACAATCGAGTCATTATTCTCTAGATTTTGGACTGCCTCTTTTCTTTAATATTAAATTATCTTTTTGATTTTATATGTTCTACATGAGTTCTCTAGATCTATGCTGACCATTTCTACAAAGGAGCTTACTAGATTCCTTGCGCGAACTTGGATAGAACGTGGATGCTTTTTTGAAATCTTTTCTTAGGATCAGCAGTACTGCGTACCTCTTGAATGGGATTAGTTTGGTTAGTGATTTTATCCCTAGCAAAATATTTTTTCAGCGAGTTTGCGGGCAAATTTATAAGAACATCTATGTAGAGATTAAAACTATTTGGTCCACAGACTGGAGCAAACTTAAGCCCTTTGTTGAGTACTTTTTTCTCATATCGGTGAGGCTTGTACTGACTATATTAAGATATTCATACTCTTTGTATTTTTACCTTTACTAGCTACCTAGAGTATATAGGCGTACCCTATGCTCCTCTCTCCCTCGGTCCTGTCTGCTTTTTTTTGTAGTTTAGTGGAGGTTGGATTTCTGATGCATTTTTGATATATTTCCACCTCTGGGAAGATGTGATCTCTTCCTTCCTCCACTCTAAAAAAGAAAAATTTATTTAATGGCTGGTTGTGGGGAGTGGTGTATACGAGATGCTCTCCACATCACTCTCTGATCCTATATCGGACAGCAATGTTATCTATTTGCTGACCGGAATGGAATTGATTGAGGTAATGTTAGTGCATCATATCGTTCTTAGCTTTTTGTTTTGCAGTATAGATTTTTATCATGCAAAGGTTTGCTTAACCGGAACGAACGGTGTTTAGAACCAGTACATTAATGGAGGATTTTTTTGGGGCATTATAACTCCCTTTTGTATAAATTGCTCCTTTTGCATTGGATTCTTTAGGTCCTATCGCTACACTGGGTTTCTTATTATCTACATTACTGCATTTGTAACATAATCTCTTTAGATTTCTTTGCCCAATCTCTCTGACAGCCAGTGTCATAGTCTTGTTTATCCTGAAAAATTATTACATTCAGAAATGTGGTACCGCTATGGGCACGAGGTTTGCTCCTAGTTATGCCAACTTATTTATGGACAGTTGGGAGAGGAGTTCATTTGGAACACTGTCCCCTAGGACAAACCTTGCTCTGGCGGCGCTACATGATGATGTGATTTTCATTTGGTCAGGCACTCAGGATTCTTTAAATGATTTTTGCACTTATCTAAATCACAATCACCTTAATTTAAAATTCACCTGTAGTTTTAGTACTGAACACATTGATTTTTTGGACCTCCACATATATGTCAAAGATGATATATTGCACACAAAAACCTTTTTTAAGCCTTGCAGGCAAATACTATGTGCGCGCGGATAGTCACCATAATCCGCAGTGGCTGCGAAACATTCCAAGGGACAATTGGTACGTCTTACTAATGTTCAGAAACGAGATTTTTAAGAAACAAGCAGAAGATCTAAACAAAAATTCATTAATAGAAATACCAAGAGTTTGAATTAAATGAGGCTTTTATCAGGTCAATGAGATCAATAGGGACACTTTACTTCAATATGAGGTCAAAAAGAAGGACAATACATAAACGTCACAACCAGGTAGCGTTCATTACTCAATATAATGAGATGCGCCAAAAATTAACATATTATAAATAGTATTGGCCTATTTTATTACAAGATGAAGTATTGGCAGATATCCTTCCAAAAAAGCCAACATATATTTTCCAAGGCTAATAACTTAAATCCAAACTAGCTCCCAGTTTCCGGTGAACCAAAAAAGCAGAAACTAGGAGGGAATTTAAAAGGTTTCTTCCACCTGTGCAAAATGCGTAGCATGTTCATTTAGTAAAATTCAAAAAATTTTACATCCATGTTACTAATAGGAGTTACCCTATATATATTTCATCAACTGCCACTCTACATATGTTATATATTTTTGCAATGCCCTTGTGGCTTGCAATATGTGGGCAGAACAGGAACATTCCAGAGACGTGTCTATGAGCACATTTACAACATTAGAAGGGCTGTGACACATAGTGTCTCAATCATTTTTCTCTGTACCACGATAAAAATCCCAAGGGTCTTATCTGTCAGGCAATTGAGCAAGTTGATGTTAATCCTAGAGGGGGGAGTAGACTCCAGCAGCTAGTATACGTGAGGCTTACTGGATATGAACTTAAAAACTCTCCCTAAAGAATGATATCCTTTGAACTCAAAGCCTTTTTATAATTTGTTCTGCCACTGTATATTTTTAATGTCTTTTTAATGTTTTTAACGTTTTTCCTCTCTTTTTTCTGTTATTCCAATTAATGTTGTATGTTTGTTATGTATGTGATTAGCATAGGCCGTTGTTTATGTGCTGTTGTCTATAGCCCTAAGTGGGGTGTTTTGCCAACTATCCAATTAACCAACCAGGACTTTGGATGATGGTTATATACCATAGAGACTTAGACAAGCACAATCCCTTGAAGAAGTACGCATGCGTACGAAACGCGTCGGGAAGTTTCATTTTTTTAGAGTGTTCCAGTGTGGTGAAGTCTGCAGTTCCAAAGGAGAAATCTGCAGTTCTCCAATAAGTGCTTAAAACCGAGGTGCGGCGACATTGCGGCTGCTGAGAGGACTGGAGGACTGGAGTCCTGTGAGCCGGTGGAGAATTACAACGGAGGTGACGTCACGTCCCGCCCAGAGGCCTCGTCTCTGAGTCATCTGCCTGGCATCTCAGTCACTGTAGACGCCAGCCCAAGTGCTCCGTTCGCCATCTTGAGAGCCCAGCTGCACGCATTCAGATCGTTCACCTCAGCAGTGCATATGTGGAAAAAGAAAAAGAAACAGATAATAGTGCAGTAAATCAACACAGGGGGGGGGGGATTGCACAGATACTAGCAATGAAACAAACAAGACATACAAACATGAAACACTAGCACGGCCTAAATATTAATAAAAAGCATATTTATTGGTGTGGAAAGTGCATAAACCGCATCCGGAGGGGTAAAATTACAACCCTACTCACAAAATGCTGGAAGGGTACAGGCAACGATCTGATGCGTGCAGCTGGGCTCTCAAGATGGCGACCGGAGCACTTGGGCTGGCGTCTACACGTGACTGAGATGCCAGGCAGATGACTCAGATGACGAGGCCTCTGGGCGGACGTGACGTCACCTCCGTTGTAATTTCTCCACCGGCTCACAGGACTCCAGTCCTCCAGTCCTCCAAAAAAGGTTTTTGTGTGCAATATATCATCTTTGACATATATGTGGAAGTCCAAAAAATCAATGTGTTCAGTACTAAAACTACAGGTGAATTTTATGACCAAATGAAAATCACATCATCAATGTAGCGCCGCCAGAGCACCAGGTTTGCTCCTAGGGGACAGTTGTCACATAATTATTTCACTTTTAATTCCCACTATTACATTCAGAAATGTAGCGCCGCCAGAGCACCAGGTTTGCTCCTAGGGGACAGTTGTTCCAAATGAACTCCTCCTCCCAACTGTCCATAAAATGAACTCCTCCTCCCAACTGTCCATAAATAAGTTGGCATAACTAGGAGCAAACCTCGTGCCCATAGCGGTATTCCAGTATCTGCAGTACATCTGGGTATTCTCGAATAAAGTGTTGTCGTTGCAGTATTATCCAGATATGATAAGATATTTGCCCTTATTAAACACAATTAGCCAGCCAGCAAAAATAAATTAATAAAAACCTTCACTTACCCCTGCCAACATGGAGGTCCCTCCTCGCAGCATACTCCAGAGCCATGTCGTCCGATGCCAGCAACAATACATCAAAAATACAATCTAATCCCCAACCCCTTAATCACCTAAGCGGTATAACCGCTATAGTAATTAGGGGTTAACCCACATGCCCCACAACCCACCCAAGGCCTAACCACCCAATCCAACCCCTATACCACCCTTCCCATTGAGTGGGATAGTAGTACATCATACCATATAATTGGGCATTGAAATAAAACATACAATAACAATACATGAAAAGCTCTATATCTTTTCGTCCATTGGTTTAACAACTAATCAAAAGCATGAATATCAAAATATAACAAGAAAAAATAGATACAACAAGCACCTAAAACCCAGAAACTAAATTAGAATTTTGTTACCGGTTCTTGTCTTAACGGTGGATGACATTGGATTGTGTTTTCGTGACGTCACGTAACGAGAGCTTTCTGATACCCCAGGATTCATTGAGCCAACGTCTTCTAACGGTAAATAAATATTGAATGTACAGTATGTACTTTTATTGTACAGGTTTTTTGATTGGATCTTTCTTTTTATATGTTTTTCTTTGGCCCATTGACGGCTAATGTATTAATCGTGTCTGTTTAAGGTACAGATTAATACAGTGGGAGCCTTTTTATTCTTTAAATTACATTGATTGAATTGTGATGGCTTGTTTTTTCAGTTTCCAGATCGGTTAGCGATTTTAATTAATTATGTATTTTGGTGGCTACTGGTTTTAATCATGTGTTCCTTGTGGTTCATGATCTAATCGTTGTGTTGGTGACTGCTTTTAGGTATTAAATGTATTTTTTGGATATGGTATGATTTATGTAATTGATTGCATAGTGGTTTGAAATTATTTTATTGAATGCCTAGTGGTTTAGTTTATTTTATTATTGGCTAGTGGTTTTATTTAGTTAATTGCTTGGTTGGCTAGTGCTTTTAATTTTTGTTTTTGGTGTATTATTGTACCATTGATGTTAGAAGCAGCTTATCCTGCCATATTATATGGGTATGATACACTATGCACTCAAGGGGGTACAGGGTGGGGTATGGTGGGTATAGTGGTCCGGGTGGTGTTTAGGCCTCCCATGTGTGTAGAGGGGGGAGAGGGGGGTTACCCCTCTTTCCATAGTGGTTATTAACTGCTAGGTGATTAAGGGTGTTAGGGCTATTAGAAGAAAAATGCACACAATGCGCACCGGAGATTAAAAATAATGTAAATTATTTATTAATAAAACAAAAAATAACTGAGGGGATCCAAACCCACCCTCAGTACATATGAGCCATAGATCCGGTTAGTTTACAATAAACAGAAACCACATCAATAAAAATATTCGATAAAACTAAATCTATAAACAACATAACAAAAATATATAAAAAAAGACAATGTTCAATAAAACGGGATATATGTATCCAGAATATCGCTTAAAGTATAGCTGAACAACTGCCTGAGCTGACAGGGAGACGAGACTTACACCTAAAGCCCAGAGCGGTTCCACGGTGAACGTTAGGGTCCCGTCCACGCCACCACAGAGATGTTGCCACCGCCTGAGCTCCCTGCAAATGTCGTCTCAGCCTGTCAGGATACCAGCGATTGACCTGTCGTGACTCTACGCGTTTCGCACTACGTCTTCGTCAGGAGGTCCTTTATTGAAATGTAGGCCATGTTTTTTTTTTTTTTAATACAGGAATGGTACCGCAGGCCAGTGGTGACCCCCGGACACCCCAGGACCACGGATCCCACAGGACCACCTGAGGACCCCCTGACACCTGCAGGATGTAACTCTTGCGCTCTAATGACAAGGCGGGACCCCGGTACTTAGTGGGGAAAATACAAACTGCACACCCACAGCAGCCGAGGTGCACCAGAGAGTGGATAGTTTAGCGTAGCCGAGTCTGGGTTTGAGAGATTGGTTAGTTGAGATACTTGCCGGACTTCAGTGGGCAGAGCCAAGGGATGGTCAATGTCCGTTGTTTCGTGGTCAGGGGTGGGAGCCGGGAGAGTTGTAA
The DNA here is from genome assembly GCA_036426205.1 of Ascaphus truei. Classification (NCBI taxonomy): domain Eukaryota; kingdom Metazoa; phylum Chordata; class Amphibia; order Anura; family Ascaphidae; genus Ascaphus; species Ascaphus truei. Next base: position 22,460 of record WSYH01002522.1, read on the forward strand.
TAATCTGATTGCCGTGGTCAGGTCTGGAAGGTGTGGAAGTCAGAGGCAAGCTGGGGTTCTTTATCCAGAGGGGGTCCAATAGTCCAGCCGGGTCAGTACACAAAAAGCAGCACGAAAAACACAGGAACAAGGCACAAGGCAAAGCTACACAGTTTTATGCTCAGCAAGGTGAAATTAAAGTGAAAGCCTTTTAAAGTAAGCGGAACCATAGCAAGGGAGCGGTGTGTGAGGTGCGGCCTCTGCGGAGGCTAGGATAGGCTGCAGGAGACAAGTGGGCATTAGGAATACTTGCCACACAAGCTGGGGACGGTACAAAGCCATCGGCACACGCTACATGATCGGGGGTTGGAGCCACGCTCCGTCACGAAGTGAAGACTGCGGTGCGCGCGCTCGTTACCAAGCGGAGCGCTCTGCGCAGGAAAGAGGGAACACGCGCAGGGGACGTGTTCTCTGATTCCTTACAGTACCCCCCCCATTGAGGAGCGGCCCATGACACCCTCTCCCAATGGCTTCTTCGCGAACCCTGGCATGGAACCTTTTTAACAGTGCTGGAGCGTGAATCTGGTGTGGGGTATCCAGGACCTCTCTTCTCGTCGCCAAACCCTTTCCAATGTTCCAGGACTGAACTGTCCTTGAGACCTTCATGAGTCTATTATAGACTGGATTTCGAATTCTTCTCGGCTTGTACAATCATGGTGGGGGTTAGCAGAGACATCGGGCTTCTGGGACTTTGAAAGGCCGGTTAAGAAAGGAGATGTGGAAGACTCCGGAATCCTCATGGATTGGAGGAAGTTTAGCCAATAGGCCACCGGGTTGACCTGTTCATGGCACTGAAAAGGGGCCTAGGAACCTGGGAGCCAGCTTCCGTGTAGGGGTCTTCAACCTAATATTCTCGATTAAAGCCACAACTTGTCACCTGGCCAAAATGTGGATGCCCCCACGCGATGGCAATCCGCCTGTGATTTCTGTCTCTGTACGCCTTGTAACGGGCTTATCCCTGTTTCACAAATGTGCCTCTATCCAGCATGTGGTGTTTAACTGCTGGTAGCAAATTAACTAACACCACCTGCCTGATTCAGGTGGTAGAAAAAGCCTGCCTTTGAGACAGGAAGTGACTCCTTAGCTCACGTGTGAGCTGAACTTTGGAGACAGAGCAGAGGTTCTTGAGTCTCCCAGGAGAGACTGACCAGAGAAACACACATCTTGGAGCTGACAAATAAGACTTCTAACCTGGATGCTGACATTTTCTGTGCACCACACGGGTGCGTTCAGGAGAGCAGAGAGCTTACTCTACACAGCTAACAGATAAGACTTTTATTACAAACTTTTTATATCTGTTTCATTTCATGCTATGTTTGGGGCTGGGAGAATCATCCTTATACGAGTTGTGAATTGCATATTATTTCACTAGAATATCTCCCAAGTGAATAGAAGCTTTGTTTCCCCCCCCGTGTGTGATGGTTTCCTGAGTTTAAGTAAAAGGCACAATAAAGCCTTGTTATAATTTCACTTTACAAAATCTCCAATGTGTACCTCTGTGAGCGTCCGTCTACATATGGTGTCCGAAGTGGGACGATGAGTCGTCTTTGAAGTTAGAAAGAGACCGGAGAATTTTTCTGTGAATTATTTTTTATGATGCTTTTTGCCTACAAACATTATGAGCAACTTAAAAAAAAAAAAAAACTCTCAGGCAGCAGAGACCAGATTAAAGGGATACACACCCCAGCAGGAAACTTACACTCACTGAAACCTACAAAACCCAGATGGACTCTTTTCCCCAATCCCAAGAGAGCAAGACTGCTGAAGCAGCTAAACCTATTTGCCTATCACAAATTAATAATTGGTCATTGAATAGTGGTTTTGCCTTCCGAGCCATAGTCAGGTTCAAGAGTGAGCCAGCCCTAAAAAGGGATAGGTGTTTTTGTTGTTTCAAAAGTTTTGCTGAAGCATTGAATACAGATGGTGACCACGCCCAGCGGTACTGATTTTGCAAATAAAGGTTGCCACATCGAATAGGGCTACCAGCTTGAATGGAGTATATACAGAAAAGTGTAAAATTAATACAAAGACTGTGCTGAAGCAGGGAATTTTTTAGCAAACAAATGCTGAGTGTAATATTGCCCTACAGGGGAAAAAGGGATTGCTGAACTGTGTAAAGTTATTCCAAAGCCAATTGCTGAGTGTTAAGTCACCCTGCCGGAGTGAAGAAATATACCACTGCAAAGATGTTTTTTGTCTGCAAATAAAAAAGCTGCCTATAATATCTTGGGAGCAAAACAGAGACCCAAAGTGTGAAGTGGTGAATGCCATAATACCCAAAGATTAGACTGAAAATTACTGAACTCAAGCAGAAACCAAAATTCTGTTGCTGAGCGGAGCGGGACTGGACATAGCAAGATTATGGTGTAAAGCAAACAAATTTTTTACATAGCACCTACACATTCAGCATACCTAATGAGAGTTTATGACCTAGCAAGTAAATGGTGATAGCAAATGAACGTTTTTTACCTAGCAACTGCACATCTTGTATACCTGATAGAGAAAATGCATGCCCAGTACTGCTGACATTGTAAAACTTACCCAAGAAAGAAAAAGTCTAACGAATGCCTGTGAGAGCTACGACCTCTAGAAGAAAAATATGCCACTTGTAGGACTACCACCAATTGGGGTTCTACAAAATACAGTGGCAACAACTGTAATAGCCTCCTGAGTCAGGAAGAAAATTACACCTGAGAGCCCCAAAATGGAGGACAAGATGCAGCATTCCTGTAATACACAGAAAAAAGATTAGGTGCAAAACAGCCTAATAATATGAAATGAAATTGAATAAATGTTCAGGCAGCCAGGTGGAAACGGGTGGTACACACCAGTCAGGGAACATTGAAAAAAATTGAAAAATTGAAAAAAAAGGGGGTTAACCGCGCCAAAATGGTAAATACCAGACCATAGAAGGTGTAACAGTCCAAATACATTCCTTGGGATGATGATAGTGTGATTCTCACCTCAGCAGTGCTATGTGGAAAAAGAAAATAAACAGATAATAGTGCAGTAAATCAACACAGGGGGGGGATTGCACAGATACTAGCAATGAAACAAACAAGACATACAAACGGAAACTACACTGACGGCATAAATATTAATAAAAAGCATATTTATTGGTGTGGAAAGTGCAAACCGCATCCGGAGGGTAAAATTACACCACCTACTCACAAAAGCTGGAAGGGTACAGCAACGATCTGATGCGTGCAGCTGGGCTCTCAAGATGGGCGACCGGAGCACTTGGGCTGGCGTCTACACGTGACGGAGATGCCAGGCAGATGACTCAGATGACGAGGCCTCTGGGCGGACGTGACGTCCACCTCCGTTGTTAATTTCTCCACCGGCTCACAGGACTCCGTCCTCCAGCCTCCCAGCAGCCGCAATGTCGCCGCACCTCGGTTTTAAGCACTTATTGGAACTGCAGATTTCTCCTTTGGAACTGCAGACTTCACCACACTGGAACACTCTAAAAACTTGAAACTTCCCGACGCGTTTCGTACGCATGCGCGTACTTCTTCAGGGATTGCTTGTCTAATAGTCTCTAGGGTATATATACCATCATTCCAAAGTCCTGGTTGGTTAATTGGATAGTTGGCACTAAACCACCCTTAGGGCTAATAGACAACCAAACCACGCCCTATGCTAATCACATCATAACAAACATACAACATTAATTGGAATAACAAAAAAAGAGAGGAAAAACGTTAAAAACATTTAAAAAGACATTAAAAATATACAGTCAGAACAAATTATAAAAAGCTTTGAGTTCAAAAAGTCGATATCATTCCTTTAGGGAGAGAGTTTTATTCTATATCCAGTAACCTCACGTATACTAGCCTGCCTGGAGTCTACTCCCCCCTCTAGGATTAAACTCACTTGCTCAATTGCCTGACGATAAGACCCTTGGGGATTTTTATCGTGGTACAGAGAAAATATGTGGAACACTATGTGTCACTAAGCCCTTCTAATGTTGTAATTGCTCATAGACACGTCTCTGAATGTTCTCCCTGTTCTGCCCACATATGCAAGCCACAAGGGCATTGCTCAATAAATATATAACATATTTAGAGTGGCAGTTTGATGAAATTTATTAGGGTAACTCCTATAGTAACATTGGATGTAAAATTTTTTGAATTTTTACTAAATGAACATGCTACCATTTTGCACAGGTGAAGAAACCTTTTAAATTCCCTCCTAGTTTCTCTTTCTGCTTTTTGGTTCACCGGACAACTGGGAGCTAGTTTGGATTTAAGTTATTAGCCTTGGAAAATATATGTTGGCTTTTTTTGGAAGGATATCTGCCAATACTTCATCTGTAAATAAAATAGGCCAATCCTATTTATAATATGTTAATTTTTGGCGCATCTCATTATATTGAGTAATGAACGCTACCTGGTTGTGACGTTATTTATTGTCCTCTTTTTGACCTCATATTGAAGTAAAGTGTCCCTATTGATCTCATTGACCTAGTAAAAGCCTCATTTAATTCAAACCTGTATTTCTATTAATGAATTTTGTTTTAGATCTTCTGCTTGTTTCTTAAAAATCTCGCTTCTGAACTTACGTTAAGACGTACCAATTGTCCCTTTGGAATGTTTCGCAACCACTGCGTTTATGGTACTATCCGCGCGCACATAGTTATTTCCTGCACAGGCTTAAAAAAGTTTTTGTGTGCAATATATCATCTTTACATATATGTGGAGTCCAAAAAATCAATGTGTTCAGTACTACCTACGGTGAATTTTAATTAAGGTGATTGTGATTTAGATAAGTGCAAAAATCATTTAAGAATCCTGAGTGCCTGACCAAATGAAAATCACATCATCAATGTACGCCGCCAGAGCACCAGTTTGCTCCTAGGGGACGTTTTCCAAATGAACTCCTCCTCCCAACTGTCCTAAATAAGTTGCATAACTANNNGGAGCAAACCTCGTGCCCATAGCGGTACCACATTTCTGAATGTAATAATTTTTCAGGGATAAACAAGACTATGACACTGGCTGTCAGAGAGATTGGGCAAAGAAATCTAAAGAGATTAATGTTACAAATGTAGATAATGTAGATAATAAGAAACCCAGTGTAGCGATAGGACCTAAAGAATCCAATGCTAAAAGGAGCAGATTTATACAAAAGGGAGTTAATAATGCCCCAAAAAAATCCTCCATTAATGTACTGGTTCCTACACCGTTCGTTCCGGTTAAGCAACCTTTGCATGATAAAAATCTATATCTGCAACAAAAAAGAGCTAAGGAACGATATGATGCACTAACATTACCTCAATCAATTCCCATTCCGGTCAGCAATAGATATACATTGCTGTCCGATATAGGATCAGAGAGTGATGTGGAGAGCATCTCGTATACACCACTCCCCACACCAGCCATTAAATCAAATTTTTCTTTTTTAGAGTGGAGGAAGGAAAGAGATCACATCTTCCCCGAGGTGGAAATAATCAAACATGCATCAGAAATCCAACCTCCACTAAACTACAAAAAAAGAAAGACAGGACCCGAGGGAGAAGAGGAGGTACTAGTAGAAATCGGGTAAAAATTACAAAAGAGTATCCGAATATCTTTAATATAAGTCAGTACAAGCTCACCGATATTGAGAAAAAAGTACTCAACAAAGGGCTTAAGTTTGCTCCAGTCTGTGGACCAAATAGTTTTAATCTCTACATAGATGTTCATAAATTTGCCCGCAAACTCGCCCTGAAAAAATATTTTGCTAGGGATAAAATCACTAACCAAACTAATCCCATTCAAGAGGTACGCAGTACTGCTGATCCTCAAGAAAAGATTTTCAAAAAAGCATCCACGTTCTATCCAAAGTTCGCGCAAGGACATCTAGTAAGCTCCTTTGTAGAAATGGTCAGCATAGATCTAGAGAACTCATGTAGAACATATAAAATCAAAAAAGATAATTTTAATATTAAAGAAAAAGAGGCAGTCCAAAATCTAGAGAATAATGACTCGATTGTTATCAAATCGGCTGATAAGGGTGGGGGTATTGTGGTCATGGACAAAGAGTATTATCTAAAAGAGTCCATGAGATTACTGGGAGATGAGACCACATACCTCCCCCTTAACAGTGACCCTTTGGTGCATTTCAAAGCCGAACTAGGAGAATTGTTGACTTCTGGTGTAGATAGTGGGGCATTATGTGAGGATGAGTTTAAATTTCTGTCTGTTCAGTTTCCACGTACACCGTTATTTTATTTTATACCTAAAATTCACAAAAATTTAACTGCACCTCCGGGGAGACCTATTATTTCTGGTATTTCTTCCCTCACTTCAAATCTTTCACAATTTATAGATCACCATCTTCAACCTGTAGTCACTGGTGGTAGATCCCATTTGCGAGACACGACACATACGCTGCAAATTTTAAAAGATCTTGAATGGCAGCAAGGATACATTTTAGCTACAGCTGATGTAACATCCTTATACACAGTTATCGACCATCATCAAGGATGCCAGGCCGTGTCTCGCAAACTGGAACACTCCAGTGGCTATTCACGCACTAAGAGGGATTTTTTGATGGAGAGTATTTGGTTTATTTTAACACATAATTATTTCACTTTTAATTCCCACTATTACATTCAGAAATGTGGTACCGCTATGGGCACGAGGTTTGCTCCTAGTTATGCCAACTTATTTATTGACAGTTGGAGGAGGAGTTCATTTGGAACACTGTCCCCTAGGAGCAAACCTGGGCTCTGCGGCGCTACATTGATGATGTGATTTTCATTTGGTCAGGCACCGTCAGATTCTTTAAATGATTTTTGCACTTATCTAAATCACAATCATCCATTATTTAAAATTCACCTGTAGTTTAGGTATGACACATTGATTTTTTGGACCTCCACATATAGGTCAAAGATGATATATGTGCACACAAAAACCTTTTTTTAACCTGTGCAGGCAATAACTATGTGCGCTGCTGATAGTCACCATAATCCGCATGGCTGCGAAACATTCCAAAGGGACAATTGGTACGTCTTAAACGTAATGTTCAAGACGAGATTTTTAAGAAACAAGCAGAAGATCTAAAACAAAAATTCATTAATAGAAAATACCAAGAGTTTGAATTAAATGGCTTTTAATCAGGTCATGAGATCAATAGGGACACTTTACTTCTATGAGGTCAAAAAAGGAAAACATAAATACACGTCACAACCAGGATCGTTCATTACTCAATATAATGAGATGGCGCCAAAATTAAACATATTATAATAAGTATTGGCCTATTTTTTTACAAGATGAGTATTTGCAGATATCCTCCAAAAAGCCAACATTATATTTCCAAGGCTAATAACTTAAAATCCAACACTAGCTCCCAGTTTGCCGGTGAACCAAAAAAAGCAGAAACTAGGAGGGAATTTAAAGGTTTCTTCACCTGTGCAAATGCGTAGCATGTTCATTTAGAAAAATCAAAAAATTTACATCCAATGTTACTAATAGGAGTTACCCTATATATATTTCATCAACTGCCACTCTACATATGTTAATATTTATGTGCAATGCCCTTGTGGCTTGCAATATTGTGGCGAACAGGGAGAAACATTCCAGAGACGTGTCTATGAGCACATTTAACACTTAGAAGGGCTTAGTGCCACATAGTGTCCTCACATCATTTTCTCTGTACCACGATAAATCCCAAGGGTCTTATCTGTCAGCAATTGAGCAAGTTGATGTTATCCTAGAGGGGGGAGTAACTACTCCAGCAGCCAGTATACGTGAGGCTTACTGATATATTAACTTAAAACTCTCCCTCCCTAAAGGAATGAATATCGACTTTGAACTCAAAGCCTTTTTATAATTTGTTCTGCCACTGTATATTTTAATGTCTTTTTAAATGTTTTTAACGTTTTTTCCTCTCTTTTTTCTGTTATCCCAATTATGTTGTATGTTTGTTATGTATTTGATTAGCATAGCCGTTGTTTATGTGCTGTTGTTGTCTATTAGCCCTAAGTGGGTTGTGCCAACTATCCAATTAACCAACCAGGCTTTGGACTGATGTATATATACCATAGAGACTATTAGACACACATCCCTTGAAGAGTACGCGCATGCGTACGAAACGCGTCGGGAAGTTTCAATTTTTTAGAGTGTTCCAGTGTGGTGATTCTGCAGTTCCAAAGGAGAAATCTGCAGTCTCCAATAAGTGCTTAAACCGAGGTGCGCGACATTGCGGCTGCTGAGGATGACGGAGGACGGAGTCCTGTGAGCCGGTGGAGAAATTACAACGGAGGTGGACGTCACGTCCCGCCAGAGGGCCTCGTACCTCTGAGTCATCTGCCTGGCATCTCAGTCACTTGTAGACGCCACCCAAGTGCTCCGGTCGCCATCTTGAGAGCCCAGCTGCACCATCAGATCGTTGCCTGCCCTCCAGCATTTTGTGAGTAGGGTTGAATTTTTACCCCTCCGATGCGGTTTTGCACTTTCCACACCAATAAAAATGCTTTTTATTATATTTAGCCGTGCTAGTGTTTCATGTTTGTATGTCTTGTTTGTTTCATTGCTGTATCTGTGCAATCCCCCCCTGTGTTGATTTACTGCACTAATTATCTTTCTTTTTCTTTTCTTTTTCCACATATGCACTGCTGAGGTGAGAATCTCACATTCACATCCCAAGACTGTATTTGGACTGTTACAACACAACTTCTACTGGTCTGGCATTCCTGTATGAACCCTACTCCACCGAAGAGTGGACCCTTCAGTCCATTATAAGAGGAGAATCTCTTACGGGGAACCCGAACCGAGTCACATCCATCACACAAAACACCCAAAATTGGTGGGGGTTCCCTGAACTCGCCCGACAGAAAAGACCGCCTCTATATGATGAATATGTCGACAAGAGAAAGAGCGGGAGCACAATCACCCAATATTTCTGTCGCTAAAGCAGCTGCAAGAAAAGCCTGGCATATATAATGAGCTGCTAAATTTCAAATGAGATGAGAACCAATATCCCTGAAGGGACGGTGTCATCCAAATCAAAAAGCGTGAAAAAGAAAGCGGTTTCTCTTCACTTACCGTGGAAGTACCAGCACGTCCGTAGATCCTGTGGAAAAATGGGGGACAGATTTGCCCTGCAGCCTAGAGAAAATGGAGAATTCGTCCCACGTGTTAACCGAATATCCAGAGGGCCAGCAGAGATCTGGCTACCCCAAAGTGTCTGTGCCGGTGCCGACAGTGAGGAACCCTCAACCAAAATCCCACAGCGAGTGGAGCCGGAACCAGTGTGATGACGATCCCTTGACCATCACTGAAGATTGCCCTGAAAAAGTGCCAGGCATGACTGTGATATGCTCCGTGAACAATTGAAACAAAGGAAGAATGGTTACACACGAGCTACAGAAAAATAACATGGGCTAAAAAAGATGTGCTCACAATTTACTCTGTTAGCCCAGACGAAATTGGAACGATCTTAAGACTGAGCTAGATACTGCAAAGGCTACTATTTCCGCCCTGGATGAAACAGCGAGCCAATTCTGATAAAATGGGTGGCTACGCTAAAGGCGAGAAGTATGAGGATGGCAGAAGCAGATTGACAGCTTCAGCAAGAGGTTCACACACTCGTTCCATAGAGCTGATGCCTCACACAGAAGTCAAATTGTCCGGATAGAGGTGTAACGTATCTCAAAAAGAGTTTCAGACACTCCCAGAGCACTGGATGCCTCACATCATGAGACCACAGCTGCCGCACAGACCTGGAAGTTTCCAGAAAGGAAATACACAGTCTCACTGACATTGCTAAAGAAACTAGTGTTCAATCTGATACAGATCTCAGTCTCTCAGATAGGAGCGTCAGACCCTCAACTAGAGAAGGAAGTCTCACCCAGAGATTTTCATTTCTCAAAGCTGATGTGCGTAATGGAAGGAGGACTGCAAAAGGATGGCCCTGAAGATACAGAGACTGAAAAGAGAAAATTCAATATTAAAAGAGAAAACTTAAAACTGAAAGAAGAAATTTTCAGTTACAGAAAAGTCAAGGAAAAGTTTGAAGTAGAGCACCGACTGCAGAACCAACTGCAGGTTCTGCGTAAACAGCTCCAGTATGCTGAGGAGAAGCAAGCCAATGCTGCAGAAAGACAGCTGCCAGCTGCTAAGAGTAACAAGCGCTTGCAGGAACGTCTGAATACCCATACGTCCCCACATAGCATATGAGAGCTAAAGGCCACGCTGCATGTCACCAAAGCATCATTGGAGGTGGATCTTCATACCAGGTGACTCTGTATGTAGAGGGAAACGTGAGACGGCTCAGAAACTGGAGCAAGAGCTGAGAGAACCGAGAGACTGTTCATTCCCTTGATTCAGTACACCAAGGAGAAAAAAAACGCAGCGGCAACCTTGGACGACAAAAATTAACAGAGCTCCAGAATATGAGGAGACACTGATACGACTCAGAGAAAGCAAGTGCGCAGATAAATTCCCTGAGAAGAGACTTGCAAGATGCACTCAAAAAACAGGGATCTCTCGCGATGAGATTACCAGTCCTACAAGGACAAGTTTGACCTGACTAAGCGTCAGTATCCCACGGCCACAAAACCCTGAAGACAGGGTACAGTGAGAGCTGGGATACCACGTCGTGCAAAAGACAAGGTTGCCAAAATTTTGAACCACTAAACAACATACGCAAAACCTTCAGCTATCCAACAGGCAAACAAAAGAAGTACACTTTCTGATCAAACAGAAGTAATCCTTAGCTGATGAATCATGAAAAGATGGGACATTCTCGTGAAGTGGGTGGGAATTGCACTTAATCTCAAAGAGGCTGAACTAGTCAACCCCATTGAGTGGGGAAAAGGGCAGAGAGTACAGCTTTCAAGAGCAGAAACTCAAAGGCTTTTTTTAAACGCTCTGCAACTGCTGCTATACATCTGCCTACAATAACAAGCACCCCCGCCGCTCGAGGGAAATCTCATGACCGCGGCATGTAGAAAAAATGACTGTCTTGGAAGAAAAGTCCCTCCTCGAAGCGACTGAGGAGTGTTGATCTCAAGCCACCTTCTGGAGGAGACAAAATAAACTGAGAAAGGGCTCCATTCCCGAGCGTACAGGAGGGTTTCTTCCTCCATAAACTCTCATTTATTCACAGAAGATCTCAATGAGAGTGGAAGGATTGGCTTTGGAGCCGTCGTAAGCCCGAGCTTCCCACCACAGGGGAGGATATTAAAGGGGATTATCCCTGTTCACAATGTGCCTCTAATCCAATCCTGTGGTGTTTAACTGCTGGTAGCAAATTAACTAACACCACCTGCCTGATTACAGGTGGTAAAAAGCCTGCCTTTGAGACAGGAAGTGACTCCTTAGCTCACGTTTGACTGAACTTTGGAGCCAGAGAAGACAGGTTCTTGATTCTCCCAGGGAGTATGACAACAGACTAAACAGATCTCTGGAGCCTGACCCAAATAAATAAACTTCTAAAAATGGATGCGAATTTCTGTGACACAACGGGTGCGGTTCCAGGAGCGAGCAGCCATAAGCCTACGTCTACCCAGCAGCCTAAGCAGAGCAAGACTTCTATTACAAAGACTTTTTCATATCTGTTCATTTATGTAGGTTTTGGCTGCGCGAGAATGCTTATCTAAGGGATCGTTGTGAATTGCATAGTATCTCACTAGAAATACTAACATCCATGAATAGAAGCTGTGCGTTTTCCCCTGTGTTGGATGTTTCATGGCTGATGTTAAGGAACAAGGGCACAATAAGTTGTTATAAATTCACCTACAAAAGCTCCTAGCCATTGGTTACCTTGTGTAGCGGTACTACGCCTTCTGTAAGCATTCATTGAATTCCTCCTCCAGGAATCCTGTAGAGTATTTAACTCTGGAGTCTGCTGCAGGGACCACTGGATGTGTCAGTAGAAGAGACGGGAGACGGTCCGCCCTTGTTAGAGGTTGCTGGTAGCGGTAACCAATCATGTATACAGAACGGCGACTCTTGGTTGATTTATTGATGAGGGAGTATATTGGGTGAACTCGGCCCATGGCATGGAGGTCCAACCATCATTTGTCCCTGTGTGTCGGAATCAACCACACCTGAGATTATGCACTCAGTGACTGGTTTACTGGTTGGTTCTACTCCATCTGCCCGTTAGTTGGTGGGTGGGTGGTAACACGAACGATAGAAAATAAAGAAGTTAGTGAAAGTACGCAACTGAGCAAAGGCAACGCCCCAAAAGGATGAATAAACTGGACCCCCGATCTGGATACAATAGAGAGTGGGACCCATGGATACGAAAAAGATGTCCTTATTCCCACCCTGTCTGCCAGAGTGCAGAATGTGAGATCCTTGAGGGGGTATAAATGCACGGTTTAGAAAAACCAATCAACAATAACAGTGATGTATTCTCACAGAGGACGCCACAGGGAGCTCGGGACAATAAAGTCGATTGAAAGGTGTGTCCAAGGAGTTCGGGTATGAGTAAGGGGAACGAAGAGGAGACCCCTGCACCTGGTTTTTGGTGGATATTTGGTTCATCAGGTCACAGCAGGTTGGAGTCAGGATATGGATGAATTCGTCGACACATCCCTTAAGTAAAGTTGGACATAGAGGGCGTTCTTGATCCATCTGAGGTTTCTAATTTAACCTATGACCCGCAACTTAGAGGTAGTGGACCCACTCAAGGATCTTTGCGCGGAGAATTGTGGTTGTGGCATACAGACCAACCATCCGGCAACTCCATATCCTCGGCGGATGCGTGATTGAGCAGCCAGGATTTGTCCTTGTCAAAAGAGGTAGCAGAAATTAGTCTTTTGGGGAAAGATTGTTTCAAGAGATGTCCTCTGTTTTAATCTCAGAGAAAATTGATTGTAAGTCAGCTGCCTGAAATTCTGGTTTCCAGGGAGGTAGAAGATAATGTAGTTGAATCTTAACAAAAAAAGACCCACCGAGCCTGCGGAGCCGAGATGACGATCACCCTCATGGTACAATAAGATTCTTAATGGTTGTGAGGATAGAAAATAGGGTGTTTTCGGTACCCTCCAAAAGATGTCTCCACCTTGAAGAGCAAGTTCATACTAAGAGGTCTTTGGTTGCCCACATCGTAGTTTTGGCTCAATGGAGAAAATTTATTGGAAAAGCATCCACAAGGAGGTAGTCTGTAGTGAGGGGTCTGTCTCTGCTCTGAGAAAGGATGCTCGGGCACCTATTGCAGACGCTCTTACTTTCCAGAGTGAAGGGAAGCTTGGGATCAGGATGCTATATAATGGGTCAGAATACAACATGATTTTTTAAGCGATCAAGCCTGAAGTTTCTTCAGAGACCATGAAGGAATTATCTGCGCCGTTCTTTGTAATGTGGGTAATTGGGCAAACATTGGGAAGAGAAGACTAATGATAAGCTTGCGTAATAATTTGCGAATCCCATGATCGCTGGAATCTCCATCTCCTTGAGAGATGTGGGTAGTGGCCAGCCAACATCGCCTGAGCCTTTTGGGGTCCATAGAGAACCCAGCTCAGATATGATATATCCCAGGACGGAGGTGATCTTTCTCCATCTTGGCATAAAGTCGATTCTGACGAAGGCGAGATAGACCAACTTGGTGTGTTTTAATTGTTCGTTGAGAGATTAGAAAAATAAGAATGTCATCAAGTATGACACAATAACGAAAGAGTTGAGAACCTCCCAGAAAATCTCATTTACAAACCCTGAAAAAACGGCAGGGCTGACCAATATTCATAGTGCCCATCTCTTACGTGTTAAATGCGCATTTCCACTCATTCCCCCCTTGTCGATACGTATCAATTGTAGGTCCACATCTAAGAATTCGAGCTGGATAACATAACAAACCATGCAACGCGGTCAAAGAAGTTCAGAGACTGAGTGATAGGGGATACCGATTTTTTTAGGTGATTTTGTTTAAGCCATCTGTAATCCATGCATGGGCGTAATGAACCATCTTTCTTTAACAAAAAAGAAAACCGCGCTGGGGAAGAGGGTTCCTAATGAAGCCCTTTCTTTAAATTCTCTGAATATTCCGACATTGTCCTTGGTCTCTGAGCAGAGATAATTGGTAGGATCTTGACTCAGGAAGAACGGCTCCGGGCAAGCGGTGTTCAATGTGCCATCAAAAGGGGCGGTGAGGAGGAAAAATTTCAATATGACCTTTATCAAAAACATCAAGGAACTCATTATGATTCAGGGAGATGGGGTTTCTCAAATTTAGGAAATTTAGCCTGCAGATACGTTGTACTGTATTGACACAGAACTTTGTGCACAAGAGGGTCCCATTGAATTAGGTTTTCTTATCAGTCCAATCTAATGTGGGTTGTTCCGTTGGAGCCCGGGATGCCCAAAATTACCTGCACTTAGGGTGATGAATAACGTCCAAATTTATGTCCTACTTGTGACCTTCTAGTAGAGAGAGAAGAGGATGATTTCCAAGAAGATAAGGCAAGGCTTAAGAGGACGTCCATCAATGTCTTCCCAACCCATAAGCACAGATTCTTTGTCAGAGGACTTTTTTTTTCTTGATAGCAAAATCTTGATCCATAAAGTTTTCCCTCCATACCGAATCGATGAAAGCAGAGGTTGGAGTAAGGAGTAGGACCCCTCAAGAGAGACTGGAAGCAATTATTCTAGGCGTACATGGTTTCTTTACTGGAAGGAGAAGCCATAAATGGTACCCCCCAGTTGAAATCCCCTCATACCTCATGGTGTTGGTGTTTTTCCTGGCTTTGAGGGACAGGCGAGTACGAGATTACAGTAAAGCCGCGTAGAACAGAGACCTCCCCTTCCCCCATTCCACCATCATTGTTTTTCAAAGAAGAGATTTGGTGACTGTCCTATATGCATATGTTCTGACATCAAGACTGGGGAAACCAGGAGAAAGGCGCCACAGAACATGAGTTATGCGAGATTTCGTGAACGATGACGTTTACCCTCCTCCTCCTGAAGGCGCTTTTCACTTCTCTAATACATACGGCAATAAATTTCCCTCCAAGTAAGCAGGTCGTTTCGGGTGGCCAATTCATTTTAAATTTAAAAAGCAGTTTTCAGGTAAAAAAACACAGACCCCTGCCAGAAGGCTGCTTGATAGGGCCGCATCTTCCACCCTGTCTCCGCGCAAATGGTCCAGAACTCCGAGGGCATATCCTTTCAACAATCTTTATCCCTGTGAAATATGAACAGGGAGTAATAGTTATGCCAACTTATTTATGGACAGTTGGGAGGAGGAGTTCATTTGGAACAACTGTCCCCTAGGAGCTGGTGCTCTGGCGGCGCTACATTGATGATGTGATTTTCATTTGGTCAGGCACTCAGGATTCTTTAAATGATTTTTGCACTTATCTAAATCACAATCACCTTAATTTAAAATTCACCTGTAGTTTTAGTAACGTGTAGACGCCAGCCCAAGTGCTCCGGTCGCCATCTTGAGAGCCCGGCTGCACGCATCAGATCGTTGCCTGTACCCTTCCAGCATTTTGTGAGTAGGGTTGTAATTTTACCCCTCCGGATGCGGTTTATGCACTTTCCACACTAATAAATATGCTTTTTATTAATATTTAGGCCGTGCTAGTGTTTCATGTATTTCACTAGAAATACTCCCAAGTGAATAGAAGCTTTGTTTCCCCCGTGTTTGGATGGTTTCCTGATGTTAAGGAAAAGGCACAATAAAGCCTTGTTATAATTTCACCTTACAAAAGTCTCCATTGTGTACCTCTGCACATGTTCTCCTACATATGGTGTCAGAAATTTGGGATGAGAGGTGGCCTTTGAAGTTTAAAGGGCCAGAGATTGCCTGTGGAATTTTTTTTTGTGCTTTTGCCTGCATACAGTCTTGCAAACAAACCTGAGAAACAAAAACAAAGATTCACCTGCAGCAGAGATCAGAATTAAAGGGATACACACCCAGGCAGGAAACTTACACTGCACTGAAACCTACAAAACCACAGATGGATTCTTTTCCCCAATCCCAAGAGGAGAGAGACTGCTGAAGCAACTAAACCTTATTTGCCTATCACAAAGTGTAATATAGTCATTGAAATAGGGGTTTTGCCTTCCAGCCATAGTCAAGGTTCAAGAAGTGAGTCAGCCGTTAAAAAGGGATAGGTGTTTGTTGTTTTCAAAAGTTTCGCTGAAGCAGTGAATACAGATGGTGACCCACGAGCGGTACTGATTTTGCAAATAAAGGTTGCCACACCGCATAGGACTACCAGCTGTGAATGGAGTATATGCAGAAAAGTGTGAAAATTGATGTAAGACTGTGCTGAAGCAGGGGAATTTTTAGCAAACAAAGGCTGAGTGTAAAATTGCCCTACAGGGGAAAACGGGATTGCTGAACTGTGTAAAAGGTATTTCAAAGCCAATTGCTGAGTGTTAAGTCACCCTGCCGGGAGTGAAAGAAATATTCCACTGCAAAGAATGTTTTTTTTTTCTGCAAGTAAAAAAAAAAAAAAGTCTGCCTGTGTATCTTGGGAGAGTGAATGCCATAATACCCAAAGATGAGACAATTACTGAACTCAAGCAGAAAATCAAATTCTGTTGCTGAAGCGGAGGGATTGTACATAGCAAGTAAATAGTGTAAAGCAAATGCCTTTGCTGAAGCCAGAAAATGGGCAGCTAGCAAACATTGTATTTAAAGAAATAGAACCCTGGGAATTTAAAATGGCCACCCAGCTGAAGTAAAATACAGACTCTGTAAAAATAGGGAAGAATTTTTTTTCCTGGTGTAAAGAACCCCACCACACGGAGCAGTGTCCCTTCAGGCCTGATTCAGACATTGAGAATGAATGCATGCACAGTAATGCTAATGTTGTAAAACTTACCAAACGGAAGGAAAAGTCTACAGAGAGGCGTGTGAGAGCTACGACCTCTACAAGCAAAATATGCCCACCTGTAGGACTACAACTATTTGGGGTTCTAGCAAATACAGTGACAACAGCTGCAATAGTGCCTCCTGAGGTCAGGAAGAAAAATATACCTGATGGCCCCAAAATGGAGGACAAAATACAGCGTTCCTGTAATGAACCCTACCCCACGGAAGAGTGGCCCTTCCAGTCCGATGAGGAGGAAGACATCTCTTATGGGGAACCCAAACCGAGTCACACCCACAAAACACCCCAAGAATGGTGGGGGTGCCTGAACTCGGTACGAACCGAAAAGACCGCTCCTATGATGACGAATATGATCGGCGGGAGAAAGAGCGGGAGCAGTGGATCACCGAATATTTCCGTCAGCTATTACAGTTGCAAGAAAAGCCAGGTGGATCCAGTGATGCTGCTAAAATTTCAAATGAAGATGGAGACCCCAGTATCCCTGAGGGGACGGTGTCATCCAAAACCAAAAGGCGAAAAAAGAAAAGCGGTTCTTCACTTACCGTGGAAGGAACAGACACATCTGCAGATCTTGCGGAGGAAAAGGGGGTCCAAAATGCCCTGCAGCCTAGAGAAAATGGAGAAGTCGTCCCGTGGATGACAGAATATCCAGAGGGCCCAAGGCAGAAGTGTCTGTCCGGTGCTAATATCCTGATGTTAAGGAAAAGGCACAATAAAGCCTTGTTATAATTTCACCTTACAAAAGTCTCCAATTGTGTACCTCTGTGAGCGTCCGTCTACAGGCCTCTTGTAGCATTCTCTGAATTCTCCTCCAGGAATCCTGTAGAGTATTTACTCTGGAGTCTGCTGCAGGGACCCTGGATGGAGTAGAAGAGACGGGAAGGCGTTAGCGGTGGAACCCATCATTTATACAGAACGGCGACTCTTGGGTTGATTAATTTCTGAGGGAGTAATGGGTGAACTCGGCCCATGGCAGGAGGTCCACCCAGTTGTCCTGTGTGTCGGATATCAAACACCTGAGATATTGCTCTAGTGACTGGTTTGTTCTCTCCATCTGCCCGTTAGTTTGTGGGTGGTAACCCGAAGAAAAAAGAAGTGTAATGTCCAACCACTGAGCAAAGGCCCGCCAAAATTTGGAAATAAACTGGGACCCACGATTGGATACAATAGAGAGTGGGACTCCATGGATACGGAAGATGTCCTTAATGTCTGCCAGAGTGGCAGAATTGGGAAGATCCTTGAGGGGTATGAAATGCACCTGTTTAGAAAACCAATCAACAATAACAATGATGGTATTCATCCCAGTAGAGACAGGGAGCTCGACAATAAAGTCGATTGAAAGGTGTGTCCAAGGACGTTCGGGTATGAGTAAGGGGCGAAGAAGACCTGATGGTTTATTGCGTGATTATTTGTTTCAGGCACAGGTGGAGCAGGATTGGATGAATTCGTCGACATCCTTAAGTAAGTTGGGACACTAGAAGGTGCGTTTGATCAAATCTGAGGTTCTACTTTTACCTGGATGACCGGCAGACTTAGAGGAGTGACCCCACTCAAGGATCTTTTTGCGGAATTGTGGTGTGGCATACAGACAACCCTCCGGCACCTCCATACCCTCCGGGATGCGTGATTGAGCAGCCAGGATTTTGTCCAGTATGTCAAAAGAGGTAGCAGAAATTATGTATTTAGGGGAAAGATTGTTTCAGAGATGTCCTCTGTTTTATCCTCAGAGATAAATTGATGGGATAAGTCATCTGCCTTTAAATTCTTGGTTCCAGGGATGTAGGAGATAATGTAGTTGAATCTTAAAAAAAAAAGAGCCCAACGAGCCTGGCGGGAGCCGAGATGACGATCACCCTCAATGTACAAAAGATTCTTATGGTCTGTGAGGATAGAAATAGGGTTTTCGGTACCCTCCAAAAGATGTCTCCACTCTTGAAGAGCAAGTTTAATAGCTAAGAGGTCTTGGTTGCCCACATCGTAGTTTTGCTCAACTGGAGAAAATTTATTGGAAAAGAATCCACAAGGATGTAGTCTGTATTGAGGGGTCTGTCTCTGAGAAAGGATGCTCGGGCACCTATGTCAGACGCATCTACTTCCAGAGTGAAGGGAAGCTTGGGATCAGGATGGCATAGAATGGGGTCAGATACAAATGATTTTTAAGCGAATCAAAAGCCTGAAGTTCTTCAGAAGACCATGAGGAAGTATCTGCGCCGTTCTTTGTAAGAGTGGTAATTGGGGCAACAGTGGAAGAGAAGATATGAATAAGCTTGCGGTAATAATTTGCGAATCCCAGGAATCGCTGGATCTCCTTGAGAGATGTGGGTAGTGGCCAGTCCAACATCGCCTTGAGCTTCTTGGGGTCCATAGAGAACCCAGCATCAGATATGATATATCCCAGGAAGGAGGTGGATTTCTCCATCTTGGCATAAAGTCGATTCTGACGAAGGCGAGATAAGACCAACTTGGTGTGTTTAATGTGTTCGTTGAGAGATTTAGAAAAAATAAGAATGTCATCAAGATACACAATAACGAAAGAGTTGAGAACATCCCAAAAAATCTCATTTACAAACTCCTGAAAAACGGCAGGGCATGACCAGATATTCATAGTGCCCATCTCTAGTGTTAAATGCCATTTCCACTCATCCCCTTGTCGAATACGTATCAAATTGTAGGTCCATCGAAGATCGAGCTTGGAGAACATAACAGAACCATGCAACCGGTCAAAGAGTTCCGAGATGAGTGATAGGGGATACCGATTTTTTAAGGTGATTTTGTTAAGCCATCTGTAATCCATGCATGGGCGTAATGAACCATCTTTCTTTTTAACAAAAAAGAAACCAGCGCTGGGGAAGAGGAGTTCCTAATGAAGCCTTTCTTTAAATTCTCTTGAATTATTCAGACATTGCCTTGGTCTCGAGCATAGATAATGGGTAGGATCTTGACTCAGGAAGAACGGCTCCGGACAAGAGGTCAATGGGGCCATCAAAGGGGCGGTGAGGAGGAAGAATTTCAATATGAACTTTATCAAAAACATCAAGGAACTCATTATATACTTCAGGGAGAATGGGTTTCTCAGATTTAGGAATATGTAGCCTGCAGATAAGTTGTACTGTATTGACACAGGAACTGGCACAAGAGGGGGCCCATTGAATAGGTTTCTTATCAGTCCAATCTAAATGTGGGTTGTGCCGTTGGAGCCAGGGAAGGCCCAAAATTACCTGCACTGAGGGTGAGTGAATAACGTCCAAATTTATGTCCTACTTGTGACCTTCCTTAGTAGAGAGAGAGAGGATGAGTTTCCAAGAAGATAAAGGCAGGCTGAAGAGGACGTCCATCAATGGCTTCCAACCCAATAGGCACAGATTTCTTTATCAGAGGAATTTTGTTCTTGATAGCAAAATCTTGATCCATAAAGTTTCCTCCAGACCCGGAATCGATGAAAGCAGAGGTGGAGGTAAGGAAGCTAGGACCCTCAAGAGAGACTGGAAGCATTATTCTAGGCGACATGGTTTCTTTACTGGAAGGAGAAGCAGAAATGGTACCCAGTGAAATCCCCTCATACCTCATTGGGTGTTGGTGTTTTCCTGGCTTTGAGGGACAGCGAAGTACGAGATGACAGGAAAGCCGCAGTAGAAACAGAGACCTCCATTCCACCCATTCCACCAGCATTGTTTTTCAGAAGAAGAGATTTGGTGACTTCCTATATGCATAGGTTCTGGAACATCAAGAGCTGGGGAAACGATAGGAGAAAGGCTGCGCACAGGAACATGAGTTATGCGAGATCGTGAACGATGACGTTTAGCCCTCCTCTCCTGAAGGCGCTTTTCAACTCTAATACATACGGCAATAAATTCCTCCAAGTAAGCAGGTCGTTTCTGGGTGGCCAATTCATTTTTAAGCAGTTCAGACCCTGCCAGAAGGCTGCTGATAGGGCCTCATCATTCCACCCTGTCTCCGCGGCAATGGTCCAGAACTCGAGGGCATACCTTGCAACAGATCTATTATCCTGTGAAATATGAAACAGGGAGGAAGCTGCAGTGACCTTTCGGCCTGGAGTGTCAAAGACCTGTCTAAACTCTTCCTTGAAGCATGCAAAGTCCTGTGTGAGCTCTGGTCTTTGCTCTCAGATGGAAGATGCCCACACCAAGGTGTCCCCAGTGAGCAGGGCAATAATGTATGTCACCTTGGATCTAACAGAAGAGAAACGTGAGGGAGTTAACTCAAATTGTATCTCACATTGGTTGATGAAACCTCTAAAGCCATGGGGATCCCCCGCATAGTGATTGGGGGTAGAAAGACGAGGTTCGAGAGGCAGAGATACTTCCACAGTAGGGGAAGACAAGGTTGCATGTCTGATACTCCTGGACTGGGATTGCGGACAAGGTTGCTATGCTTTGAGTCAAAGAATCAATTTGATTCTGAAAATATAGGAGGCGTTCACCAATAGAGGCTAGGGCCTGGCCCACCCCAGGGGGGTCCATGTTAGTTTGGCTGAGCATACTGTAACGCTTGCACTCACCACGAACAAGGCGGGACCCCGGAATTGAGTTGGGAAAGTACAAGACTGCGCACCCACAACAGCGGAGGCGCGTCTGGAGAGTGGATAGTTAGCGTAGCTGGGTTTGGGTTGGAGAGATCGGTTTAGTTGAGTTGATTCTGCTGCAGAGAGAGAGAGATCTCCCTGCGCAAATCTAGCCAAAATAATAATATTTTCATTTAAATTTTATTACTAGTGTAGATGAGCAGTTGGTCTCCGGTGTAGAAACGTGATGATTTCAGGTCTGGTGACCTCTTGCTTCCCGAGATACAGGCCCCGTTATAGGGTGCCAGTATCTCCTATGCATGTAAATGTCCTGCGTCACATGACCGGGATATTTCAATGCATTGGAGATACCGGCACCCCATAATGGGGCCTGTATCTCAGGAAGCAGGGGGTCCCTGGACCTGAAATCAATGCGGTTCTGCTCCGGAGACCCCTGCTCATCTACACTAGTAATAAAATATAAATGAAAATATTTTTATTTCGGCAAGATTTGCGCAGGGAGATCTTTCTCTCTCTGCAGCAGAATCAACTCACTGGGTGATCCCTTTTCGGAGGGCAGATCGTCTCGGCGCTGGATACTCGTCATTTGTTGAAATGTTGCTATCACTGGTATTCCGGGGTTTCTGCATATTGATAGCAACGCTGCCAAAAATAGTGATTTAAATACTTTGGCGATTTTTTCTATTGGACTATACTGCATGAGGCCCATAGTGTGATTTGGGAAAAATAGGTATTTTCCATTCCAAAGATTTGGAACTACATCCTCAATCAACAATACTTACAATGAGTTCCAAACTTTTGGAGTGGGGGATCCCTATTTTTTTACAGTCACACTACTATTTTTTTCTTTCCTATAGCACTTTAGTTTTTTTTTTCTCTGTGACTGCAATATGCTCTCAATGTGAAAGAGACTACCTTGGGTGCAGGGACAGTTAGTTTTATTAAACCTCAACAGTTGTTCAAAATTGTAATTTGAAATCAGTAGTTATTGCATTATATTTGTTGTTTATGCGCTATTCTGTTTTCCCTTTCAATGAAAAAAGGCATTGCTGAGTCAGAGTTTGCAAGCGATTCACCGGACATTGTCCGTAGACAGCCACTGTGCATTCCAATTACGATATTTTGTGACATTTCTAAACTCACAATTCACTTAATGCTAAGACTATAAAAAGGGCTTCTGAATTTGTGCTTCTGAATTTGCAAAGGAGCTCCAGGTGGGAGAGGGAATGTATGCAGTACACACAGTAGACCGTGATCTACTAAATGAAATCACTCACACTGTGAATTATAATAAAACAATTACCAATTTGTCTAATACTGGCAAAAGAGAGCACTAGTGTAGTGGTGGTGTTCGGTATTGCAATGACTATGGTTGTAGTACAAGCAGCCAAAAAAAAGTGAATTGGAGCCTAAAAAAAGTAGAGTAGATGCTCCTATGAAAACAGCAGCACTTGTTCTTGATTCCCAGCAGCAACCTTACAGTATGAAAATAAATAAAACAGAAAGGCAGGTTTTGCCAACATCATCATCTTCATCAGTACTAAGTCAGGAGGACAAACTCACCACAGCAGGGTGACAAAGTTTTTCATAAAAAAATAGATGTTTCTGGCTAAAAGTGGCTTACAGAGATTAGTCAACCATGGCACATTGAGCACACATGTTCCTAATATTAATGTGAGTGGAGAGGAATATGCTTATGAATGTGAACAGGCTTTATGTGTGCCAGGACACCAGCAGAACTGCCTGTGAGGAAAAAGTCAGCATCAGATACTGCGTCAGTGTCTGAAACATCTCCCTACAGTATTCCTCAGCAAAACTGCTGGGACAGGGACTTGGAAGAGGAAGATGGATGCTAAGGCTATAGCACTTTTGCTTCAAGACTCTGTGGAGGTGGAGGGAGAATTATGGCAGAGGGAGGGATTGAAGCAGAGATAGAGAAGGTAGATGATGATGATGACGATGACGATGACGATGACGATGATGAGTGTGGTGTTGAGGTAGTCTCAGTGGTGCCCAACTGCACAGGCAGGACTGGGAAGTGACTCTGGGCATGATGGTGATGGGATCCTTCGTTCAGCGACAACTGTTAGTGGTCTTGGTGGTAGCATCAGAGAAGAAGGTGATGATGAATATGTTGATCTTATATTGATATTGAGTAGTCAATCACTCTGTGAGCAGCAGGCATTCTTGACATTGGCCACCATCATAGCTATTAGCACTAGTGCTCCTTCTAGAAGTAAATTGGAAAGCAAAACTGACTCTTACTTTGCTTTATATTCTATATTTGAAAGTTCACAAAACCACACGCAAGCCTACCATCAACACCTTTGTTATTGTCAAGTTTGGAAACAGTGCACACTTTTATCATATGCCATTATTAAGAGTGCATGGTCATGGTACTTGTAGTGAAAGTGGCAAGGGGTGGGGAGAGGCAGGAAAATCCTACCAGCCTGAGATACAGCATCACACAAGGTTACACAACAGGAAACTGCTGAGGAAGAGGAGTATGATGCTGCTGATAATGATGAATAGTATGTTGTTAGTGGTAGTGGCACTGGTGGGCAGCAGTGATAGCCCCAGAAGCAGCAGAAAATATATTTGTATCTTTAAGTTAGGGCAGTACTCATCTCATCGTGTTTCTTTTATTTCTCTAAAACCCAGAGTTTGGAGGGTTTTTTAAACATAGAGGGTGAAGCTGGACATGCAGTTACCTGCAGCTGTGCTGTGCCCTTGTGATGCAGGGGAAAGTGGTGTTTAATCAGAGTACCATTGTACTAGGGCACATGACCCATCATCATAAGGTCACATGGCAAAAAAGTCAGAATGGACCAAGCAGTAGCACAGTTGTGAGGAGGGTTGGCTCTATTCCGGTAGTCAATCAGGTGATCCAGATGGTTTTAGTGATGGTACTGGTGAAGATGTGCTTGATGATGATGATGATGATGATGATGATGATGATTCCTGATGGATGATGGATGAGATTAGATCTGCTGCTGCTGCTTCTGGTTGGGTTGGTGGTGGTTTATGATGGTGGTGCTCCTCTGCGCTGCTGCTGACTTCTGGCTGCTGCTGCTCCTGCTCTCCCACACCTAGCTGACCTGCTCTCGCTGCTTGGCTAGCTGCTGCTTATTATGATGATGATGACTATGATGATGAATGACCAAATGCAGCATGAGAATGTGGATAATAATAATAAGCTGGTGATGATGG
Organism: Ascaphus truei; assembly: GCA_036426205.1. Lineage (NCBI taxonomy): Eukaryota > Metazoa > Chordata > Amphibia > Anura > Ascaphidae > Ascaphus > Ascaphus truei. The sequence continues at coordinate 47,032 of WSYH01002522.1, forward strand.
TGAAGAAGCCAGAGAGTTGGTGGTGGTGGTGATGGCTATAAGGGGAAAGTTGGAGATGCCAGTGGTTCAGGAGGAGAAAAACTGCTAGTCTGAGCCACCCAAGGCCTAAAGCTTCTCTTTGTTCTGATTGGGTTGATGTCTCCCCGAGGTGGGGAATGGGACGGTGATGACTCTTTGGTTGCTCTAGAGGAATATTGCTTTCAATGGCATTTCCAGATTTCTTTAAGATGACTGTGCATGTGGCTGTGAAGGGGTCTGTATTTATTGTGTGTTGCGGGGGTGGATGAAGGGGGTATTAGCCCCAAGGATGGGTGTTTAGGCATACCGGGTGGTAGTGGGAGGGGTTAACACCTTCATAACCATATCTGTATTAACACTAAGGTAATGAAGGGGTTAAGTCCAACCGCAAGACCCCCACAAGACCTAAACACCCACCAAGGACCAAATACTACCTTCATCCATCCCCGCTACCCACAATAAACATGGCACTGGTGGTTAACCCCTTCATTGTCTTAGTGGATATCCGCTAAGATAATGAAGCTTCTTTAATGTAATTTTTATTAATAGTGTGCGGGAGTAGGGACATTAAAATTTAACAGCTTTAATTTCCTGCGAGATTTGCGCAGAGAGAGACGGCTCTCTCTGCAGCAGAAAGAAATCGCTGGGTAAGCCCTTTTCTGAGGGCCGATCTTCACATCGCTGGCTACTCCCCATTTTTGCAAATGTTACTATCACTGGTTTTCGGAGCTTTCTGCATACCGTGATAGCAACGCTGTCAAAAATGGCGATTTAAAAACCCTGGCGATCGGACTTTAGTGCATGAGGCCCTTAGAACAGCACTTCTGAGAGAAATGTTCCTATCACGGGAGACCAGTACTTTTAACACCTTTTACCATTTGGGATAAATTCACTAAGCAGAACAAGGTAGTGGAATAAAATTAGGTTTATTCTGGTGAGACCAGCAGACATACAAATGTTTGAGTGCCACTTTAGATCTCTTGTACCCTGTAGTATCTGCAGCAGATTCCATTGCTCCCACGTCAAAGTCAAGTTTACTACCCACGGATTCTCTGGTCTCTGTATTGATGTATTTCCAAGCCTACCGGCCCAGGGGTACTGGACTCCTGCTGATGATCAGTCCCACGACAGAAAGGTACTTCATCACCTCAACTGTCACAGATAAGTTGCTATGTCTAACTGGACTGGACCTCAACAAGAGGATTGTATCTGTGCCTGAGTCATCTTATGATGCATTCTTGCTGCAGGAACAAGACCCATTATGGGTTTCCCTTCTCACAGAGGTAAAAGGAAGGGTTCACAGTGTAGTGTAGGACCTGCATTATTTTGGTTATACCTTGACGTTGGTATGCAGGCTTATGACGCCTTTGGCCAAAGGGTTAACTAAATAACCAATTATTATTATTGAAGTATTTTACTTTATATGTTTTGTCAATTGGATGCAGCATTGGGCACCCCCTGTCTCTTGTTATATACAATTGCCACGCTCAGTAGCTCTCTGGTTGACATAAATATATATTCACTTTGTGGTGGGTGTGGGAGTTTGAGCTTGCTGGGAATCTGTGTTAACCTATG
>WSYH01002522.1:48632-73716 GCA_036426205.1 Ascaphus truei
CGCCTTTGGCCAAAGGTTAACTAAATAACCAATTATAATTATTGAAGTCTTTTACTTTTATATGTTTTGTCAATTGGATGCAGCATTGGGCACCCCCTGTCTCTTGTTATATACAATTGCCACGCTCAGTAGCTCTCTGGTTGACATAAATATATATTCACTTTGTGGTGGGTGTGGGAGTTTGAGCTTGCTGGGAATCTGTGTTAACCTATGTCTCTTTGGAGGCTGTGGCACCTCCCCCCAGAGCTCACTCCTCCTCCTTCACCCTTTTAACTTAGAAGGTCATTTCACTTGCTGCAGGAACAAGACCCATTATGGTTTTCCCCTCTCACAGAGGTAAAAGGAAGGGTTCACAGTGTAGTGTAGGACCTGCATTATTTTGGTTATACCTTGACGTTGGTATGCAGGCTTATGACGCCTTTGGCCAAAGGGTTAACTAAATAACCAATTATTATTATTGAAGTATTTTACTTTATATGTTTTGTCAATTGGATGCAGCATTGGGCACCCCCTGTCTCTTCTTATTCTGCATATCAAGACTAGTAGTACCGCTGCTTTCTGCCCCAGAGGGGGTACTCAATAAACAGGGTTTCTTCAAGTCTTGTACCTGTCCAAAACGTTTCCGAAATAATTCAAAGTCACTAAGATCACAGAGTGGTGGACTGTAAGGTTTCCAGTCCAGCTGGAGCCCGCTCTTACCTGGCTGCTGTGGACATTTTGATAACTGGCAGGCTGCTATATTGGCTGCATCTGTTCAAGGGCTTAAATAGCATCCAGAGACTGCCAGCCCCTGTCTGAGCATTGTATATGTTTCCCTGTGTTCCTGGCCACCTTGGGTTCTGGTTTCTGAGCCTTCCTTGGTCGTGAGCTTTCCCTGTGTGCCTGGCCACCTTGGGTTCTAGTAGTTGAGCCTTCCTTGTTAGTGAGACTTCCCTATTCCTAAGGATAGCCTGTTGCTGTGCCTAGCCTGGTGCTGTGTCTAGCCTGTTGCTGAGCCTTCCTTGCTTGAGAGCCATCCATGGGGCTTCCCTGTTCTGGAGGCTAGCCTGTTTATTTGGAATCCCTGTTGCTGACACCGGACCGTGACCCAGACCAAGCTTCCTGCCACCTGCCCAGACCCTTTGCCTGTTGCCTGGACTTTGCACCGCTGTCGCCAGCCCTGAACTCCTGCCTGCTTACTGACTACGGATACTCTTACAGGACTCTTTCCCTGTGCTCTGGTCACTTTATTTGCATCCCTACCTCAGCCCTGCGGGTCTGCTTCCTGATCGGAGACGAGCACCGTCACAACAATACAGCAGTTTTCATCCCATTTCTACAGTTTTTTTCTCCAGTTATCCAGTCTAACACAGTTTTTACTGTTTTATGTAAATTATCTTCCCGTTCCTTTCCCCCCTGGTCATATGACATGTCAAAAATTATCCAGTGATTTCCTATTTTGACCAAGTATTTATTGTGAATAAATTTCTGGAACCTTTTCAAATTAGATATCATTATAGAAAAATTAAAATTGCATTATTTCATAATTAAGACATCTGCGTCGGATAAAACCATTTTATTTATTATTGTGCTTTTCATAGTTTCGTTCAGCACAGACGCTTCTAAATATTCATTAAATGATTTATGTTTAAATTGTGCAGAAGCTGTTACATCTCAGTTCTCACTTTATTGCATATTAAATATATGATGCAAAGTAAGTGCCCCTTTAGAACATACTGTTTGTCCCCTAAGTGTTGGTTATACAACATGGAGGTTGTGTTGCTGGGAGGTAGTTGCATCTCCAAGCAGCCAACATTCTGTTACATATGGATGGTTTAGTTATTTCTACTAATCTAATCTCTCAAAATATATAACCAATTTTAATAAACTATGTTCTTTAGTACTTTGTGGTAAACATATTTTTTTATCTAAAGCCAGAGACATTTCAGGGCAACACTATTGATAACTCGTACAAACTATTAATGTAAATTACTTTTTACAGTTTCTCTTATGTGTCACACTCACTGTACTGTACATTAACATGATCCAATAAGCTCTACTGTATGCAGTGCTTCACTGATTTACATTGATGCATTGAGCATTTTGGTACCTCCCATTCTAAAGCAGATAACTTGCAAATATAAAGAGTAACAAATATACAAAATATGAACAACTCTTGCTAATCGGACCCTATATTGATGTACAGGTATAATGATATAAAAGTGATTGTTAGTAGGGTGCAGCACTGAGAACTTAATGTTAAATGCACTAAAAAAATGTGAAAGAAAGACATTTCCACTAAAGGAAATAAATTCTCTTGGAAGCACACATTTAATAAAACAACATTTAAAACATAAAGAGCCACCAAAAATAGATAGCCCAAAGTAGAATCACAGTCCAGTGAGCCTGCCCCCTCCCCCCCACCCCTCTGTCTCCAGTAACTGAGACACCCATCCAAATTATAGTGGCAGCAACCCTCTTCACTGACACACTCGCTCAGCAACCTTCACCCTCAGTGACACACACTCCATCAGTGACCTTTGTCTCTTACATCCCCAGCTATCCACTTTTATTTATTACACCTCTACCACTCACACACTTGCCTCTCAACATCTCTCTCCTCCCATGGATTTCACTCCCTCCTTTGTCTTTTTATTACTATAGATGCAGTAGATAGATACACATACCCCAAATCTTCTCAAAAGAAGTACCTCACTAATATCAATATGTATCTAAAGTGCTAATAGGTGTACATAAATGTAAAGAACCCTATGTACCCACAGTTATACTGATAGCAATAACAATGTTGGTTCAGCTAACCCTAACAAACACGCACTACAGCAGTGGTATATGTTTACATATGTCTATGTTTTTACCAGGCCCGATATGTATCTAGGTGATGTGACTATGTGAGTGTTGGTTAAGGTGGATTGAACTGAAATTGTTATTGGTATTATTATCACTGTGAGTACATAGGATTCTTCCACACTTATTTCGTCATCTGTACCGTATTTTCCGGCGTACAAGACGACTTTTTAACCCTGGAAAATCTTCTCAAAAGTCGGGGGTCGTCTTATACGCCGGGTATCGTCTTATACGCCGGCAAAGTGTGGGCAGACGCGGCTTCCTTGTTTATTTTTTCCGGCGTGCCGCGCGTCAGCCGGGCGCCGGTCACGTGCGCCAGGCATCCCCGAAGACGCCAGGCATCCCCGAAGGAGGCTGCAGGTAAGGGGGTATTTTATTTTTTGGAACGTGGAGCGGGGCGGAACAAGCAGGGGTCGCGAGGGGAAAGGAAGGGGGAGGGGAAGATGTGGCTAGGATGGGCTGGCGCACGGCCACGTTCGGCGCCAGCCCGTAATGATGCGCGGAGCAAGACGGGCAAAAGTTAGAATAGGATGTGCCGGCACAGTATGGTGGGGGGAGCTCAAAAACAGCCGCAGCGCAGGCGCGCATGTGCGAGATCTGAGAGGCAGAGAAGGAGGTAATAGGATACAAGGGCGGGCCAGATGGGTGAAAGAGGCGTGTTTGCGCTACCGCTCTGATAGTCTTAGAGACAAGGAGGGCTGGGCAGGCAGGGAGAGCTGACCAATCCAAGCAGGTTTTGTATCACTCACTTGTTCTTATACGGCGAGTATATCCCAAACTCTATATTTTAACTGGAAAAGTTGGGGGTCGTCTTATACGCCCAGTCGTCTTATACGCCGGAAAATACGGTAAGTCTATCCTGCTATTTTTATTTCAACTTGTTTCAATTTAATCCTTAGCCAACATAGACTGACCACTGCTGTAGCTGCATCAAAATCTGCCCTTAGATAAGATCATTTAGATAAGATTACAGTTTTCCCAGAGAATGTATGCATTTTAATCCTTAATTGTATTGCAAGTTTTTTCATGCATAATTTGCTTTTCCATTGTAAATGTTTTTACAAAATGTAGTTTACCTACAAATAAAGCATTTTCTCTTTTATAGTGTATTATAAACAGATGCAGTAGCCCTTATTACAATTGTGCAACTAGTTTGCAAAAACATGCAAATTGGCAAATTACCAGTCCATTTATTTATTCTGCAAATCGCACAGAAAAAAGCACATTGCATGATACACATTCAAGTTCATGCTAGTGGTAACACACCATCATGAGATACTGTAACAGGTGCAATAATGAATGCTGCATTTGTATCTGTCTAGATTTTGTATTTTCTCATGCAGAAATTAATACTGTTAACATTCTAAAGTTAGCTCAAGCTCACTATAGATTTATATGCAATTCTAATGGTAAGGGGGGAAAACTGTAATTTAATATAATTTTTCTAAATGATTGGTAAAATGTCTCGTTGAATACACAGCTGACACCTTTAACCCATTTCTACATACTGACAGTATGTATCTATAAAAAATATCAAAAGAGAGTAAAATAGGGTGTTAACTAGCCATTTTGCTTTACACTTATATAGCAAATTACATAACTAAATGTCTCCTATGGTCTAATCCTAGATTGTGATAGTGCTGATTTAGACACTATCAAATAGAAACTCCTATTGACTTAATCAGCACTTTTGCCGTTTAATGAATATGTTTAATGAATAATTCCCATTGAGTGGCTAATAGAACACCGTGTACACAAACTATTGAAATGTTTTTGATTTGACCTAATTTGCTTTACAGTGAAAAAGGAAAATAAACCATATGTATTATCATCATATTTGTGATTAATCCACAGCCGTTAATCTTCTAACCATGACATTTATAATATCTTAACAACATTTTAAGAAATAAATGTTCACTTTTGGGTATTGCAATCTTAAAGAAACCTTAAGGAACAACTTGCAACCTGCAAAGAATTATAATTGCAGTAGAGGTTGATTTTCACATAGAAGATGCACCAGGTATCTCTAGGTTTGAAGTTATAGGGACCGATTCACTAAGCAGTGATAACTGCTTTTAAGTACAATAAATGCCCTTTAAGACCAGTACTGCCTGCTGTAGACTCATCATTGAAGATGCAATCCTGGAAAGTCTCCCCACTGTCGATCCATGCCTGGGCCTGGACCACTCTTTTGATTTTGTTTGCGTCCCGTATCATGGGGTACGCTCTGTAATGACAAGGAATAAATAATTTTAGCGGTACAGTACAGTTTCCTAAACAACACTTTTACCTCCTGTACTGTCCAGTACTAACCTCACACGTCCATATTTCCATCCAATGCTGCGTCTCATCTTCTTTATGCTGGTCTCGGATACAGTGAGATTGTGCTTTTCCTACAGAGTGTATTTGACCCTTAATGCACTCCTCTCATCATTCTCCTCACTTATTTTGTCCACCAGAAGAGTTGTCTCCCTACAATGTAAAGAAAATATATTGTTTTATTAATATGCAGCAATATAAAATGTATATAAATATAATGTTGTAATATAAATATAAATATACCAAAAATATATACTGTTGTACTATAAATATAAATATACAAAATATATATACTGTTGTCATATAAATATAAATATACATCCTATATATACCGTTGTACGATAAATAGAAATATACAAAAAATGTACTGTATACTGTTGTACTATAAATATAAATATACAAAATATATATACTGTTGTACTATAAATATAAATATACAAAATATATATACTGTTGTCATATAAATATAAATATACATCCTATATATACCGTTGTACGATAAATAGAAATATACAAAAAATGTATACTGTTGTACTATAAATATAAATATACAAAATATATATACTGTTGTACTATAAATAGAAATATACAAAAAATGTATACTGTTCTGCTATAAATATAAATATACAAACTATGTTGTAATATAAATCAACAGAAATAACAACAGTATTACAGTAGATACAGAACTGTACTGTAGGTGTACTGTATGAACAGTACAGTACGTACAGTTTTCTATATATTTTTTTTGTTAAGTTTTATAAATATACTTGCGCGTTAGTTACACTTGGTGCCCTTTTGCATTCTCTGTTTTTACCGTGTGCATGATAGCACACGGTGGTTGCTGGCACAACGAGGTCAGAGGCAGCTAACCTGCGTTGGATATCAGCAATTCGGTGTCCGCTCGTGTACATCTCCTTAATTCGCATGCTGAGCTCCTTTGAAATCTTTTTAACAGGCATTGCTGCGAGGAGAAAGAAATACAAACACAAGAATGTATTTTCGATGTTTAGTCGATGTATATTCTATGTGCAGTCAATACACAAAACGGATGATGTATTTATACGGTAATGACTCACATTAGAGTACGCCCACTTTCAACACCTGTACCTGGTCGCCATGCATAAAAGGTTACACACTTTGCATAGCCCACCACTCCATGATCTTTATCTGAACTTGCCCTTGTCCAGATACTGCATTGTGCCACCTGCTTCCATGGAGCAACCCCGATTCTATGGACGCAGGAACCCACTCGCCTCTGCCGTGCCTGTCAAGCTGAAAAAGCGAAAGGCGGCAGCCGTTTCCATGCCAAGGCCAAAGCGACAGGCTAAGGCCAATAACGAAAACCTTCTGCTGACCCCAGAGGCTAAGGGTTTTCTTAGACGTAAGCCTCATTATGTGAAGAAGATATACGGTGATGTAATCTCGACGCAAAACGAATGGCAGCCAACCCATCGAACCCGCAGACCACTTCCTCACATATGGTTCGACGACTCTGCTGTAGCTGTCCTGAAAATCTTTAGCCCATCTTCTCCACCCCATCATCTCCGGTTCCATCCGACGACGCTGCCGCCTCTGAAATCCATGGGTCACTGTCTCCTTTGCTCTTGGACGACTCTTTTTCTCGGCCGGAAATCCAAAGGTCACTTTCTCCATCCCTCTTCGACGACGCTGCCGCTTCTCCTCTACCGGGTATCCACAGGTCACCTCCTCCACTCTTCCTCGATGTCAATGCCGCTTCTGTCCATGGAACCCCCATCTCATACTCCATTGCACCCATCCCCCCAGATGTCCAGACGCCATGCACAAGAAGCAGCTTGTTAGACTGGATGCTGAATGGGATAAGTGTGGATCTCCCCGGGAATTCTATTGTGCTAGCAAAGATAGATCTGCTTCTGGAGACAATGTTAGATGTGGAGCAACGGATGCTACAAATGGATCAACGGATGGATCGATGGATGGAGAAGATAGAGGCTGACATAGCGGGCATACATTATTTGCTCGGTGCTAATGCCCCTGTTTCCCCGACGCCGGAGCAGGGGGGTGACATGGATGTGATGAATGGGACCTTCGACCCCCTTCCATCACCAAGCGCACCCCCTCCACCAGAAGATGTAGTGAACATGTATGCCGTTGAGGAGGACATGACAACCCCGTCAAGACCATGCCAGGAGACAACACAGCGACCACGACTGGAGGAAAGCTTCCTCCCAGACAACCTACCATCGCCCGTCGCCTCAAGCACACCCGCTCCCAAAAGACCTACACCCGCTCGCATCGAAACGGTGCCCGACATCACCCTGTGCGATCTGCCACCGAAGCTCAGGTAGAAGTATAGGGTGATGAGTGCTGGTGTACCCCACAAGTATGCCTTGTTCATATTTAAGCACCATGTTCCCTACTCTTTGTACTGCGACAGGGCCTTCAAAGTGAACTACGATGGGAATCGCGTAAAAAAGGCGCTTCCTGTCAATTTATGGAAAAACATTCGGGATGAAATGCGGTGCTTTTATCCAATTACAGATCCTGTAATGAAAGGCGTTCGAGACTGCATTAATGGCATTATGCGCCATGCAAGGCATCGGCCATGGATGGACAATGTGGAGGACTTTCAGTGAGACCACACTGTTGTGCTGAACTGTATTGTACTGTACATGTTTTGCCCTACAGTACCTGCTGTACTTAAACAAAGGAGATGTTGTTGTGTGCTTTTTTACACAGAACATGCACTGCTCCAGTCCCTGGGGGCCGAAAACAGGCACGGTTTTCAAGGTTGCCCTGAAAACCTGCCCTGTTTGCTGCCCTCTAGGACTGTACTGTCGATGTTTTGAATTGCTATGCACTTAAAATGTTTCAACATTGTACAGTATTTGTAAATAAATGTTTTTGTACTGACTCCACCAATAAAAGAACATGTTGATTTGTCTTACATTGTTTCCATTTGCTCCTTTGACAGTGTAACAAATGTTGAGGCTTACTGCACTGTTTTTTTACTGCCAGACCGCAAAGCCGCAAGATCGGCAACATTGTCAAAAAAGAGCAATGATCGCGCAATTGGCGTGGGAACTAGGGCAATTGGCATGGGAACTTCTGTTCTAGGGCACCTAGAAATAAAATTCATTTTGCCCCTAGATGTTAGGAACCCCCTCACTTGACCCCAACAGGGTCTGACCAGTAATGGCGGCGAGAAAGGGTCACGCCAGCGAGGAGTGTCCTATCATTGACCGTAATGGCGGAGAAAGCCGCACTGCTTTGAAACGGCTAAGTCAGAATGAGTAGAAACATGGAACCCATAACTCCGGTTCTGTTCAACCTAGAGGGCTCAGATTCAGTCACCATGTAGTCCTAGTTCAGGCAGGATTGCATGGCAAATAGCGACCCTCTCGTGGAAACAGAACGGAGTCAGGGTAATCACGCAATTGGCGTGGGAACTAGGGCCTGAGTCAAGTTCACGGCCAATTGGCATGGGAACTAGGGCAATTGGCATGGGAACTTCTGTTCTAGGGCACATAGAAATAAAATTCATTTTGCCCCTAGATGTTAGGAACCCCCTCACTTGACCCCAACAGGGTCCGACCAGTAATGGCGACGAGAAAGGGTCACGCCGGCGAGGAAGGTCCTATCATTGACTGTAATGGCGGAGAAAGACGTTTCAAACCAGTGCGGCTAAGTCAGAATGAGCAGAAACCTGGAACATAAATCCTATGTTAGCGGCGAATTAAAAATAAGGTGGAGGAAGGGTAGAAGGGTAGACCAAAAAGTAGTATGTATCCCAAATAAATTCTAGGCAACTGTAGCTCTATACCCTCTAACAGGGCAGGTACAGTAAGTATATGCAATGATACTGTGAACGGTTTCTATCAACAGCTCGTAAACGCCCCCATGAGTTTTTACACGGCATTGCAGTATTGCAAACAGCGAGAATAAAATGCTTTAATCACGGGCGCGAAAATAACGCAATTCACTCCAGCCGAAAAAGACACAAAACCGCACATAACCGGGATAATCTGAAATTCGCGGAGCTAGCCGAGTTAGAATAAAGGATGTCGCCACTGTAGTGAACAGTCATTCTCACCAATCATGAAAACAAAGATAGGAACATTATAGTTTAGAGGGTACAAAATGTATTAATGTACAAACAATAAACTAAATGATACACACTCACATGTTGATCCCCATACAGGGCAATGTACGATAAAGTGCTGGGTTTTTTTCTCTGATGGTGGGTACTTGAGACACTGCATTCGCAGGTGCTCACGCAACAGGGACTGATACGCATAAAGTCCTCGTGTCCCTGGCATCTTCCTGCAAGACCAGCCAGTCTTGCTGACCTAAGAAATAATTTTTTCCTTAGGTTTGCACCTTACACCCTTTATCTGTATTAGCTTTCATATAGTGTACAGGTGTGGCAAGCTTATCCTTTCCTTGTGGAATGTATGCATGCTTTTTATATTTAGGGTACAACCCATTTTTGGTTTTAACATGTTAATATTGCTGACATTAAAGTTTGTTATATTTTCTGGAGATTTTTTGGAGTGCTAATCATTGAGATTTTTATGTCGTGTTTGTGCTATACTTATTATTGTCTCAGAGCACCGACCATTCTCTAAACTTTAGAGTATATACTATGGTCTTATAAATACCCTTAATAAGAGGTGTGTATGCGGTTTCTACCTGTTTGTATATTTATACTAATATATATATATATATGAGCAAAAAATTGTAGCGCCAAAAAAGTACCGTGATATATTAAATGTGATAATAGAACTATAATTCCATCAATAGGATGGATAGTGTATATGATATTAAAAGTGCATAAAAAAATATAGTGAAAATTCAAACAACATATAATATGAACAATACTACCTAATAAGCTATACTACACACAACCAAATTGATATGCATAGAGTGAAACGTGCTAAAAGAAAAAGAGGAAAAAATATTGTAAAAAAGTCCAACCAGTCCTTCAATAGTTAGTCCATAATGGTGGGTATTAGGTGTATAAGGGGTCTTTCGGCTGCTCTCACACGGGGTTTAACACCCTCCACAGATATCTAAAAACAGAAAAGAGAGAGAGCGCACGCCCCATAGCATACACTGTATGTTTATTGTAAAAAAGGGGAAGGAGGGGTGGGGGTGGGGGGGATTGGAACGCACTCACAAGATTAAAATATAAAAGGCAGTTTGTGAATTAATATCACCACCATCCGGTTCTGTAGCAGGATAACGTCTTTGTGGACTCCTCTACGACTGCCAAACGAAATCACCATGAACCAGGTACCAGGGGCTCCGTTTGCCATCTGTATGCTGTCCCGAAATCAGCTCTCCACTTCCAATGGCCGCTTATAATGTATCCACGCTTGGTTTGGCCTCGTGCACGTGCGCAGCGTCGTCGTGACGTAATTGCGCTGTCAGTTTCCCTGACGCGTTTCGTCACCAACGGGCGACTTTCTCAAAGGGCTGATGATGTGTGGAATCAAGTCCTGCCCTCTTATAGCCAGTCCATTGCTAGGCAACCCGTAACAGGGTAATTACTTAACATATCTCCTGCTGGAAAGCTGGTGTTGATAAAGGCACCCAATACATGCATAACTAGCTATATAAAGGCTAATTAAGGACTAATAAACAAGGGGAATGGACATAGAATACATGAGGGATGTCAATGGCAGTATTCTAGTAATATGCTAAAAGCTCAAAGTGAAATAGACATACATATAACACAATTATACTGTACTTGCGGCGTGACCCCTCCTTACCCACTACCAGTACTGCAGCAGCTGCTGCCCCTGCCCCCCGTTGCTACCCATGCCGCCGCCCAGTGCATACCTTGAACTCTGCCGTCGCCATCTTGGATTCTGGCACTGGTGTTACAGACTCTCAGCTGTGCTCCACTACTTCCTGGTCTCTCAGCCACTCACGAGCAGCTCCTCGACACGCCTCTGCATGCCCCTCGTCCGGATTGGTCACTGTCGCTTTAAATATCCTGCTTTGGCTTCACTTCCTTGCCGAGCATAGATCCTTATGGGATGTTACCTGTGTTTCTGCCACAAGCCCTGTTCTTTTGTTACATATCTCTGTTTTTGTTTCCAGTTCATTGTACTAGTCCAGTTTCCTCCAGGCTTGCTGCTGCTATGCTGAGTTCCTGAGTTCCTGGTTCTTACAGACCTGCTTCGTTTGCGCTGTAACACGGGGTTATTAGTGCTGCCCTTCAAATGAGGATCACATCTGAGAACTCCCCAGTGATTGCTCACAATTTTTTGAATGGCTTTATGGGACTGATTGTAGGTGGTAATAAATCTTAGACTAGATGTAGCGGTTTTGTCTACAATCACTGGTGAGTTATATCCCAGACGCGATGTGACCTGCCTATTCTTCCGGATCGGGCATCAATTGTCTACAGAAAGGCCAGAAGTATACGAATGGCCAGCCAACCCATCGAACCCCGCAGACCACTTCCTCACACTATGGTTTCGACCGACTCTGCTGTCAGCTTGTCCTGAAAATCTTTAGCCCATCTTCTCCACCCCATCTATCTCCGTTCATCCGACGACGCTGGCCGGCCTCTGAATCCATGGGTTCACTGTCTCCTTGCTCTTGGACTGACTCTTTTCCTCGGCCGGAAATCCAAAGTGTCACTTTCTCCATCCCTCTTCGACGACGCTGGCCGCTTCTCCTCTACCGGGTATCCACAGGTCCCCTCCTCCACTCTTCCTCGATGTCAATGCCGCTTTCTGTCCATGGAACCCCCATCTCATACTCCATTGCACCCATCCCCCCCAGATGTCCAGACGCCATGCACAAGAAGCAGCTTGTTTAGACTGGATGCTGAATGGGATAATGTGGATCTCCCCCGGGAATTCTATTGTGCTAGCAAGATAGATCTGCTTCTGGAGACAATGTTTAGATGTGGAGCAAACGGATGCTACAATGGATCAACGGATGGATCGATGGATGGAGAAGATAGATAGCTGACATAGCGGGCATACATTATTTGCTCGTCTGAATGCCCCTGTTTCCCCCCCCGACGCCGGAGCAGGGGTGACATGGATTGTGATGAATGGGACCTTCGACCCCCTTCCATCACCAGCGCACCCCCTCCACCAAAGATGTAGTGAACATGTATGCCGTTGAGGAGGACATGACAACCCCGTCAAGACCATGCCAGGAGACAACACACGCGACCACACTGAGGAAAGCTTCCTCCCAACAACCTACCATCCGCCCGTCGCCTCAAGCACACCCGCTCCCAAAAGACCTACACCCGCTCGCCATCGAAACGGTGCCCTGACATCACCCCTGTGCGATCTGCCACCGAAAGCTCAGGTAGAATATAAGGGTGATGAGTGCTGGTGTTAACCCCACAAGTATGCCTTGTTCATATTTAAGCACCATGTTCCCTACTCTTTGTACTTGCGACAGGGCCTTCAAGTGAACTACGATGGGAATCGCTGTAAAAAAGGCGCTTCCTGTCAATTTATGGAAAAACATCGGGATGAAATGCGGTGCTTTTTATCCAATTACATGATCCTGTAATGAAAGGCGTTCGAGACTGCATTAATGGCATTAATGCGCCATGCAAGGCATCGGCCATGGATGGACAATGTGGAGGACTTTCAGTGAGACCACACTGTTGTGCTGAACTGTATTGTACTGTACATTTTTTGCCCTACAGTACCTGCTGTACTTAAACAAAGGAGATGTTGTTGTGTGCTTTTTTTAACACAGGAACATGCACTGCTCCAGTCCCCTGGGGGCCGAAAACAGCACGGTTTTCAAGGTTGCCCTGAAACACCTGCCCTGTTTGCTGCCCTCTAGGACTGTACTGTCGATGTTTTGAATTGCTATGCACTTAAATGTTTCAACATTGTACAGTATTTGTAAATAAATGTTTTTTGTACTGACTCACCAATAAAAAACATGTTGATTTGTCTTACATTGTTTCCATTTGCTCTTTGACAGTGTAACAAATGTTGAGGCTTACTGCACTGTTTTTTTAAACTGCAGACCGCAAAGCCGCAAAATCGGCAACATTGTCAAAAAAGAGCAAATGATCGCGCAATTGCGTGGGAACTAGGGCAATTGGCATGGAACTTCTGTTCATAGGGCACCTAGAAATAAAATTCATTGGCCCCTAATGTTAGGAACCCCCTCACTTGACCCCAACAGGGTCTGACCATAATGGCTGCGAGAAAGGGTCACCCAGCGAGGAGTGTCCTATCATTGACCGTAATGGCGGAGAAAGCCGCACTCTTGTGAACGGCTAAGTCAGAATGAGTAGAAACATGGACCCATAATCTCCGGTTCTGTTCTCACCTAAGGGCTCAGATTCATCACCATTAGTCCTTAGTTTAGGCAGGATTGCATGGCAAATAGCGCCCTCTCGTGGAAAACAGAACGGAGTCAAGGGTAATCACGCAATTGGTGGAACTAGGGCCTGAGTCAAGTTCCACGCCAATTGCATGGAACTATGGCAATTGGCATGGGAACTTCTGTTCTAGGCACATAAGAAATAAAATTCATTTTGCCCCTAATGTTAGGAACCCCCTCACTTGACCCCAACAGGGTCCGACCAGTAATGGCGACGAGAAAGGGTCACACGCCGGCGAGGAAGGTCCTATCATTGACTGTAATGGGAGGGGAAAGACGTTTCAAACCAGTGCGGCTAAGTCAGAATGAGCAGAACCTGGAACATAATCCTATGTTAGCGGCGAATTAAAAATAAGGTGGAGGAAGGGTAAAGGTAGACCAAAAAGTTATGTATCCCAAATAAATTCTAGGCAACTGTAGCCTATATACCCTCTAAACAGGCAGTGCAGTACAGTAAGATAATATGCAATGATACTGTGAACGGTTTCTATCACAAGCTCGTAACGCCCCCATGAGTTTTTACACGGCATTCGTTATTGCAAACAACAGCAGAATAATGCTTTAACATACGGGCCGAAAATAACGCAATTCACTCCCAGCCGAAAAAGACACAAAACCGCACATACCGAGACGGGATAATCTGAAATTCGCGGAGCTAAGCCGAGTTAGAATAAAGGTGTCGCCACTGTAGTGAACGTCATTCTCACCAATCATGAAAACAGGATAGGAACATTATTTTAAGAGGGTACAAATGTATTAATGTCAAACATAAACTAAATGATACAACTCACATGTTGATCCCCATACAGGCGCATGTCGATAAAGTGCTGGGTTTTTTTCCTCTGATGTGGGTACTTGAGACACTGCATTCGCAGTTGCTCACGCAACAGGACTGATACGCATAAAGTCCTCGTGTCCCTGGCATCTTCCTGCAAGACCAGCCAGTCTTGCTGACCTAAGAATAATTTTTTTTCCTTAGGTTTGCACCTTACACCTTTTACTGTATTAGCTTTCATATAGTGTACAGGTGTGGCAAGCTTATCCTTTCCTTGTGGAATGTATGCATGCTTTTTATATTTAGGGTACAACCCATTTTTGGTTTTAACATGTTAATATTGCTGACATTAAAGTTTGTTATATTTTCTGGAGATTTTTTGGAGTGCTAATCATTGAGATTTTATTTATGTCTGTTTGTGCTATACTTATTATTGTCTCAGAGCACCGACCATTCTCTAAACTTTGAGTTATACTATGGTCTTATAAATACCCTTAATAAGAGGTGTTATGCGGTCTCTTACCTTGTTTGTATATTTATACTAATTATAATATATAATGACAAAAAATTGTAGCGCCAAAAAAGTACCGTGATATATTAAATGTGATAATAGAACTATAATTCCATCAATAGGATGATGTGTATATATATTAAAAGTGCATAAAAAATATAGTGAAAATTCACAACATAATATAATATGAACAATACTACCTAATAAGCTATACTAAAACACAACCAAATTGATATGCATAGAAAGTGTGAAACGTGCTAAAAGAAAAGAGGAAAAAATATTGTAAAAAAAAGTCCAACCAGTCCTTCATAGTTAGTCCATAATGGTGGGTATTAGTTGTAGATAAAGGGGTCTTCGGCTGCTCTCACACGGGGGTTCACCCCTCCACGGATATCTAAACCAGAAAGAGAGAGAGCGCACGCCCCATAGCATAACACTGTATGTTTTTGTAAAAAAGGGGAAGAGGTGGGGGGTGGGGGGGATTGGAAACGCACTCACAAGATTAAAATATATAAGGCAGTTGTGAATTAATTATATCACCACCATCCGGTTCTGTGCAGGATAACGTCTTTGTGGACTCCTCTACGACTGCCAAACGAAATCACCATGAACCAGGTACCAGGGGCTCCGTTTGCCTCTTATCTGTCCCGAAATCAGCTCTCCACTTCCAATGGCCGCTTATAATGTATCCACGCTGGTTTGGCCTCGTGCACGTGCGCAGCGTCGTCGTGACTTAATTGCGCTGTCAGTTTCCCTGACGCTTTTTCGTCACCAACGGCGACTTTTCTCAAAGGGCTGATGATGTGTGGAATCAAGTCCTGCCCTCTATAGCCAGTCAATTGCTAGGCAACCCGTAACAGGTAATTACTTAACATATCTCCTGCTGGAAAGCTGGTGTTGATAAAGGCACCCAATACATGCATAACTAGCTATTAAAGGCTAATTAAGGACTAATAAACAAGGGGAATGGACATGAGAATCATGAGGGATGTCAATGGCAGTATTCTAGTAATATGCTAAAAGCTCAAAGTGAAATAGACATACATATAACCAATTATACTGTACTTGCGGCGTGACCCCTCCTTACCCACTACCATACTACTGCAGCAGTCTGCTGCCCCTGCCCCCCGTTGCTACCCTATGCCGCCGCCCCAGTGCATCCCTTGAACTTCCTTCGCTCATCTTGGATCTTGCACTGGTGTTACAGACTCTCAGCTGTGCTCCACTACTTCCTGGTCTCTCTCAGCCACTCACGAGCAGCTCCTCGACACGCCTCTGCATGCCCCTCGTCCGGATTGGTCACTGTCGCTTTAAAATATCCTGCTTGGCTTCACTTCCTTGCCGAGCATAGATCCTTATGGGATGTTACCGTGTTTCTGTTCTGCCACAAGCCCTGTTCTTTTGTTACATATCTCTGTTTTTTGTTTCCAGTTCATTGGTACTAGTCCATTTTCCTCCAGGCTTGCTGCTGCTATGCTGAGTTCCTGAGTTCCTGGTTCTTACACAGACCTGCTTCGTTTGCGCTGAACCACGGGTTTATTAGTGCTGCCCTTCAAATGAGGACACATCTGAGAACTCCCCAGTAGATTGCTCACAATTTTTTTTGAATGGCTTTATGGGACTGATTGTAGGGTGGTAATAAATCTTAGACTAGATGTAGCGGTTTTGTCTACAATCACTGTTGATTATATCCCAACGCATGTGACCTGCCTATTCTTTCTTTTCTNNNNATTCTTCCGGATCGGGCATCAATTGTCTACAGAAAGGCCAGAAGTATGAAGAGTATTATAGCTCCAACTAAATTGAAATCAGATAATATCTCTAATAAACTAGCTCCTAATGGCCTTAAAGGAAATCATAAATGTGGACGAAGTAGATGCATTACCTGTAGACATTTGAAGGTCCGGTCCGATTTTAGTTCTCCCAATAGAGATATTATCTATCAGGTTAGAAGTTATATTAACTGTCTTAGTTCATTTGTGGTGTACTGTATCCAGTGTGGTTGCGGACTACGTTACATTGGACGCATCACTAGATCCCTCTGCACCCGTTTCCTAGAGCACAGAAGGAGTGTCATAAAGGGATTAATTGTCAATAGTATTTCCCGACACTATAAAGCTATACACAATCAGGACCCAAAATGTATGACAATAATGGGCCTGGAATATATCTCACCCTGTGCTCTGGGAGGCGATCGTTACAAGATCCTGTGCAGACAGGAGACTTATTGGATCCACCAGCTAGGGACACTTACCCCTGGAGGACTCAATGAGTGTCTGGATGCAAGTACACTGGTCTGATCTCCTGACCTCTTGGATTCTCGTCGCTCTAATCAAGGGAACCCAGTCATCTGTGTTCCTCCCGCGGTCCTCTTTTTCCCACACTCCCACATCCAAAGCAGGTTTTTTTCCGTCCCCCTAACCCCCCGCCCCCCTCAATTTCCCCCCCCCATTTCCCATCCCATCTCCAGTAATTTAATCACATTCATTTTCATTTAAGGAATATATAGCCTAATATTTCAAAAGAAGTGTCCACAATAGGCCAATATTAGTCCAACTTATTTAATATCACGGTATATGTATACACATTGTGGAATGAAAGTACTTCAATCATCCATTATTCATCATATCCTTGAACTCTTCCTCTCTCCTTTTCCAGTGAGTATATACATGTAAATATATGTATATATGTATCTATCTGTTTAATAATGAGTTAGTGTATATTTAAACAATTACTGTGTACATATTGTTTGAGATGTGTCATGTGGCCAATATAGCACATACACATTAGGTTATTTCAAAAAGCCCTCTAATAATACACGTAGCTTTTAGCTTTTCTGTGGTTATAATATATATATATATATATAGAAATATATCAAATTATCAAAGAATGTGAATCTAAGACATTGGTATAGCTTTCTTTTCCGTTTAAACTAATGTTGAATCTTCATTAGCTCAATATATAGGATGATGCGGTTTTATCATTATAATTTAGCATATACATATATTATTGATAACTATATCAGGATTTTTGGGTTTTCGTGTTCCATTTATAATTGATACTTGTCATTCAATACCTAAATTCATTTTTTAATGTAATGTTCTTTCATATAATATATATACATCCAGTAATACAATGTATAATAGAGTTATTAATAATAACTAGGAGTATTCATATTCCTTATTATATTTTAATTCTGATGTTAGCCTTTCTATCAGGAAATTAAATATAAATCAATTTAATAGTTGTACATTGTATCAAATGAATCATTGATATTAATGAAATGTGGGTATAATTGTGTTATATGTATGTCTATTTCACTTTGAGCTTTTAGCATATTACTAGAATACTGCCATTGAGATCCCTCATGTATTCTATGTCCATTCCCCTTGTTTATTCGTCCTTAATTAGCCTTTATATAGCTAGTTGTGCATGTATTGGGTGCCTTTATCAACACCAGCTTTCCAGCAGGAGATAGGTTAAGTAATTACCCTGTTACGGGTTGCTTAGCAATGGACTGGCTATAAGAGGGCAGGACTTGATTCCACACATCATCAGCCCTTTGAGAAAGTCGCCCGTTGGTGACGAAACGCGTCAGGGAAACTGACAGCGCAATTACGTCACGACGCTGCGCACGCGCACGAGGCCAAACCAAGCGTGGATACATTATAAGCGGCCATTGGAAGTGGAGAGCTGATTTCGGGACAGTATACAGACGGCAAACGGAGCCCCTGGTACCTGGTTCATGGTGATTTCGTTTCGCAGTCCACAAAGACGTTATCCTGCTACAGAACCGGATGGTGGTGATATTAATTCACAAACTGCCTTTTATATATTTTAATCTTGTGAGTGCGTTTCCAATCCTCCCCACACCCCACCCTCCTTCCCCTTTTTTACAATAAATATACAGTGTTATGCTATGGGGCGTGCGCTCTCTCTCTTTTTCTGTTTTTAGATATCTGTGGAGGTGGTTAACCCCGTGTGAGAGCAGCCGAAGACCCCTTTATCTACACCTAATACCCACCATTATGGACTAACTATTGAAGGACTGGTTGGACTTTTTTTTTACAATATTTTTTCCTCTTTTTCTTTTAGCACGTTTCACACTTTCTATGCATATCAATTTGGTTGTGTTTTAGTATAGCTTATTACAGCGGTGCGCAAACTGTGGGGCGTGACCCCCTGGGGGGGGCGCAACACTGCCAACGGGGGGTGCGGGGTTTACAGAGGCCCCGCTCGCTTCCCGAAGGCACTTAAATTAAGTGCCGGGGGAGCTGCAGGGCCTCTGTAAACCTAACTTACCGTGGCTCCGGCGGCTTCCTCCCTGCGGCGCCATGGCAACGCGGCGTCAAAATGACGCTGCGAGGTCATGTGACGTCACGTTGCTATGGCAACGTGACATCATTACGCCGGAGCGCAGTTAAGTTGGGGTTGGGGGGGGCGCGGGAGTGAGGGGACAGCCGTCAGGGGGGCGCAGGGAAAAAAGTTTGCGCCCCCCTGGCTTATTAGGTAGTATTGTTCATATTATATGTTGTTTGAATTTTCACTATATTATTTTATGCACTTTTAATATCATATACACTATCCATCCTATTGATGGAATTATAGTTCTATTATCACATTTAATATATCACGGTACTTTTTTGGCGCTACAATTTTTTGCTTTTGTATACGTGTCCTAGACACAAACCGTTTAGTGGCAGCCTTAATAGTACATCCTATTTAGAATATATAAATTTGGAGAGTCTATTTTTGAAATTTTCAAGTCTAGCATCTAGGACTATAGTTATAATCATGATGCAAACAGCGAAAGAGAGGAATATGAGACGTAGTGGCTTAGTCTCATGTCCAGAGGTAATAAATGATATGATTGTAGATAAAGATATTGATATAAAGGAGAATTTTTATAAATTAGAGAAACTTATGAAGGATGAGATGCGCCACTGGTGGGACGCATACTCCCTTCAGGACTATATAGATAGGAAAATCATTCCCAGGGGACTTAGAATAACAAAAGCTCCCACTTTTGAGACTAATATGGAATTCACTAAGGAATGGAACGACACTATGGAGAAATGCTCCTTCTCTTTAATGAGACTCTTGATACAATTTAGAGATACTAAAGTTAAAGAACTCGAATTAGAAATTGATAGTATCCAAGAGGTTCTGAAACCATTTGCAGACACGAGGGATTTCAAAGAGTTTAATGAAATCACTGAGAAAAGAGTTCTCACTTTTGAGAAGGAGGTTACAGAAAGGAAGGATCTCAAACTTAGCAGGGATAAAGAAGATTATGCGACAGATAAAGTCAGAGTTTGGAAACGTAATTACAGTTACAATAGGCGAGGTGGGCGATTCCACTCTGGGTCCAGACGAGGTGGAGGGGGGGGGCATCACCCTTATACCCCTAGAGGAAGGGAGGGGCAACACCATGACCCCCGGGACAACAGGAGGAATTCCCCCTACACTTTAGAAGGATCCAGATTGGCCTCAGCTCCCGGCAGTCATTTCTCGGCCCTTGAGGTAGAGCCACTGCCGGCAGAAGAGGCCTTTAGTGGACCACCTACTGGACAGTCGCATGTCCTTCCAAACACTGACACAGGAAAGGCTACTAGACCAAAAGAAGCTAAGGTAACTAACACATCTCCTCATTTTTTAGACAAAGCACAGAGACAAGAAAAGAAGCCCAGGGAGAAGGAGAGAAAGAGACAAGGAGAAACAGTATCCGTTATGGGACCGCGAGGCTCCCAACAAATCCCAGAGTCTGGGAAAAAGAGGAGCAGAGGAGTTAGAGCGGGGAGAGTCCAACAGGGGAAGAAGGAGAACAGAAGACGACTATCATCCCCCCAGTGAGGGTAACAGTGCTATATTTAATTTATCTACGAAATTATTATCTATTTATGATATATCTCTATTGGAGAGAGGTCTGTCATTCGCTCCGAATACAGGCCCTAATGCCTTTCAACTGTTTGTAGACCTTAATAGTTTCATTAGAAAAATTACTTTAAAAAGACACTATAGTATACAAGAAACTAATAATAAACACAATAAGGAGGCTGAGTTAATGAACACACAGGATCATGCCCATTTAGAAGATCTCACTTCATTGTTGGGAGAATCATTGGGAATTTTGAATGTATCACAGGATTGTATGGATCCTTTGGATCTATCTATACATCCCACTCAAAGTTATTGTCATTTAGAGGATGATTTAAACATCGTATATTCACCCTTTAAACCCAAATCTATTTTCTTTCCCTACCAGTCTAAGGGAGGATTTATTGAAACCTTCTACAGTTTGGTACTGCAGGACTTTGAGGCATTATGCTGTAAAAAAACAAAAATCAACAAGAATCTTAGTCAGGGTGAACTGGACGCACTTAAACAATTGAAAGACGATCCCTCCATTATTATCAGGCAGGCTGACAAGGGGGGTGGAGTGGTCATCCAGGACACTTCTGCGTATCTCCATGAGGCTCGCAGACTCCTGGGTGACCAGGCCTCCTACATTACCCTTGAGTCTGACCCATTCATAGGGTATCAAAATAATTTAAAAGAGCTTCTTCTTTTAGCACTCACTCAGGATATCATCTCCAAGACGGAGTTTAAATTTTTATTTAATCCTCACCCAAGAACACCTGTTTTTTATCATTTACCGAAGGTGCACAAGTCTTTGAGGAACCCCCCTGGCAGGCCCATTGTATCTGGGGTGGAGTCGATGACGTCGAGCTTGTCCCAATATGTGGATTACCATCTCCAACCGTTTGTGGCAAAGCTCAGGTCTCATGTTAGGGACACGCTCCATGTCATCGAGGCCACCTCAGGTATTAAGTGGAAGTCCACCTATTTATGGGCCACATGTGATGTGGCCTTGTTATACACCTGTATTGACCATGCCAGGGGTATTGAAGCATTAACATACTGGCTTGACAAGGACTTGTGCATGCCTAAGAAACACAAGTTATTTATTTTACAGTGTGTTAAATTTATTTTAAATCACAATTATTTTTTGTTTGAGGAGATTTTTCATTTACAGATCTGTGAAACGGCTATGGGCACGAGGTTCGCTCCTAGCTATGCAAATCTCTTCATGGGTTTTTGGGAGGAGAGATTTGTGTGGCAAAATTTACTACTTGGAGCGGGCCTCGTGTACTATGGCCGTTTTATAGATGATATGATTTTCATCTGGGACGGAGAGAAGGCAGAATTATTGGAGATCCTCAAATCATTTGATGAGAATCCTTTAGGATTGAAATTCACATTTAACATAGATGCCACCTCCATAGTCTTTTTGGATTTATTACTCACATTTGATGATGATTTAAATATTATCACATCCACTCACTTTAAAGAAGTCTCTGTAAACAACTATGTACATGCGTCCAGCAACCATCACAAGCAATGGTTACAGAACATTCCTCTCGGGCAGTTTCACCGAATCAGGAGAAACTGCTCCAGAGATATTGATTTTGTACAGCAGTCAGAATAACTCAGCCTAAAATTTAAACAAAAGGGTTATGACAACCAATTAATTAATAAATCCTTCAAGAAAGTCAGTTCCTTTGATAGATCCACCATGTTACAAACATCAAAAAATAGGCAGGTCACATCGCGTCTGGGATATAACTCACCAGTGATTGTAGACAAAACCGCTACATCTAGTCTAAGATTTATTCACCAGTGATTGTAGACAAAACCGCTACATCTAGTCTAAGATTTATTTCCACCTACAATCAGTCTCATAAAGCCATTCAAAAAATTGTGAGCAATTAGAGTTATTAATAATAACTAGGAGTATACATATTCCTTATTATATTTTAATTCTGATGTTAGCCTTTCTATCAGGAAATTAAATATAAATCAATTTAATAGTTGTACATTGTATCAAATGAGTCATTGATATTAATGAATTGTGGGTATAATTGTGTTATATGTATGTCTATTTCACTTTGAGCTTTTAGCATATTACTAGAATACTGCCATTGAGATCCCTCATGTATTCTATGTCCATTCCCCTTGTTTATTAGTCCTTAATTAGCCTTTATATAGCTAGTTGTGCATGTATTGGGTGCCTTTATCAACACCAGCTTTCCAGCAGGAGATAGGTTAAGTAATTACCCTGTTACGAGTTGCCTAGCAATGGACTGGCTATAAGAGGGCAGGACTTGATTCCACACATCATCAGCCCTTTGAGAAAGTCGCCCATTGGTGAAACTGACAGCGCAATTACGTCACGCGCACGAGGCCAAACCAAGCGTGGATACATTATAAGCGGCCATTGGAAGTGGAGAGCTGATTTCGGGACAGCATACAGACGGCAAACGGAGCCCCTGGTACCTGGTGAGGAGTCCACAAAGACGTTATCCTGCTACAGAACCGGATGGTGGTGATATTAATTCACAAACTGCCTTTTATATATTTTAATCTTGTGAGTGCGTTTCCAATCCCCCCCACCCCCCACCCTCCTTCCCCTTTTTTACAATAAACATACAGTGTTATGCTATGGGGCGTGCGCTCTCTCTCTTTTTCTGTTTCTAAATTTAGCATAGGTTGAACTTGATGGACGTACGTCTTTTTTCAACCTCATCTACTATGTAACTATGTAAATGGCATTAGGTTTCTAAGGAGCATGATAATGGCTCCTACTTTAAGTTTCAGTTCATGAGGAGGCATTCTGGTTGCAGTAAGACTGTTTAGTATAGTATCCACGCTTTTGAAGACCACTTCAGCTCCATTAATATGGCTGAGTGCTTTATTGTTGAGATCAAGAGAGTCTTAGGGGGTCATGCACTAAGCTCCGTTAAGTCACTTTTAGAGCGCAAAGTGCTCTTAGAACGTGATGTTGCTCAACCCGATGCACTAAGCAACGCAAACAGGCACTTTACGCTCTAAAACTGACTTTTTTCCGGAATTTTTTCTAAGTCCAACTTTGCTCGTTTGTAACCCTGTTTGCGTTAAATTCTGCCCTTAAGCGGGATGCACTAAGCAACGCAACATTAGCATACGTGAAAGTTGCGTTGATCAGAACACGTCAGCTCAAGGTAGACGCAAAAAAAGCTAGACTTAGAAAAATATATTGCTTTTCGTTTTTGCATGCGGAAAACCCATACAACAGGCTGGCGGTTGTCCCCGGCTGACCCCGCGGGGGTCCCCGAGGGAGCCCGGGGGTCGTGCGGGTGTCCCCGGCTGACCCCGTGGGGTTCCGGGGGTCCCTGGCTCACCAAGCGGGGGTCCCCGAAAGAGTGCGGGGGTCCCCGCAGGAGTCCGGGGGTCCCTGTGGCCATCCCGGGGTCTCCGCGGGAGTTCCGGGTACCTGCGGGCCTTCGGTACCAATGTTGCGCCTCCAAAAATAATAAACAATATTTATAACTAAATACACCCCCCTAACACATACAATACAGTAATGGGCAAAATTACTATTATCCACATATGGATAATAATGCATTTGCCCATTTTAAATACATATAACTTTCAATAAATACAGTAAAAACATATTACACTTATCTTTTACAGGCACCCACGATGAAGGCCATCTTCATCCTCATCTTCATCCTGCCCATGCCCCCTCCGATGCTGCAAAACATACACAAGAATAAAAACATCCAATGTAATGTCCCCTAACCCCTTAATCACCATAGCGGTTATTAACCGCTACAGTCATTAAGGGGTTAACCCACCCTCACCCACCACTCTGGAGGCCTAAATACCCTCCCCCACTAACCCCCCACCCCGTGAGGCCTAACCACCCTCACCCACTAGCCTGCCGGGAGGTCTACCCACATACCCTTTGGGCCAATACCCCCTTCCCCCACCCCCAGTGACTTGATTGGTTTAAATAGTATACTTGTCTGGATGTATTGGTATTTTGTTTGGAATATGTTATTGTTAACATTCATTGGCAGAGTGTACATGGTGCATAGATTGTATGCATCATGTATATAATGTAAATGCAATGTTTTGATTGGCATTTGAGGCTTTTGATTGGAAGATGAGAGTGGATTTTTTTTAGGAAATATGATTTTATTGTACTGTCTGTATGGAGAAGTGGTATTTGTAGTAGAGCATGTTTTTGATAACCCTTCTACATTTATTTGTATATTGGTTCATGCATGCATCTCTGTCTCTGTCTCTGTCTCTATCTCTCTCTCTGTCTCTCTCTCTGTCTCTCTCTCTCTCTGTCTCTCTCTCTGTCTCTCTCTCTCTCTCTCTCTGTCTCTCTCTCTGTCTCTCTCTCTGTCTCTCTCTCTCTCTCTCTCTCTCTCTCTCTCTCT
>WSYH01002522.1:73722-85097 GCA_036426205.1 Ascaphus truei
TCTCTCTCTCTCTGTCTCTCTCTCTGTCTCTCTCTCTCTCTCTCTCTGTCTCTCTCTCTGTCTCTCTCTCTCTCTCTCTCTCTCTCTCTCTCTCTCTCTCTCTCTCTCTATATATATATATATATATATATATATATATATCATTACCGCATAGCAGCAAAAAGGAGACAGCACTCAGGTGAATAAAAATGAATGTATTAAATACAGCACATAACCCCTTCATGGGGTGCCGGTATCCCTCTGCAGAATTTAAATGTCCCGGTCACGTGACGCGGGAGCTTTAAAGTGCAGGGTATACCGGCACCCCATAATGGGGCCTGTAACTCCTGAACTAGGGGGTCCTAGGACCTGAAACCAATGCGGTTCAGGTCCTGAGACCCCCTGCTCTTATACACTATTATTAAAATGTATTTATTTAGTTTACGATCGCCTGAAACAGTCTTGCATGGAGATACAGAATCTCCATGCAAATGTTACATGCGGGTTTTTTATCTATCAGCTAGCATACGTAAAGGTTAAGAACGCTAGCAGGGGGAAAAAAGCAACACGTACAGTACGCTGTGGGTGTTTTGAGCTATTTTGAGCAGGTACATTAAAAATGGGCTCAAGGCCTTAGTGAATCGCGTCCCCGGCCTCACTTTTTAACGAACCTGCTTTTTTGGAAAATCAGAACGCAAAGCCATTGAGCTTAGTGCATAGCTCCCTTAGTTTGTAACACTCAGTATTGCTCTTCCTTTAACTGGATATGGAGAAACTGTAGAAAAGTCAATGTCACAATATAGTTGAACAACTGTATCTTTATTTTCTCGATAGCAGTGTGATAGTAATGTTACTGTATCGCCTGTTTTTCCATCACTAACATCCAGGAGCCATCCAGCAAATTCCTTTTCACTATCTAGTGCTCACATATTTTGTTTCAGCAGCTGTAACTCTCCCCAGAGGCAATGCTTCTTTATACAACTTGCAACAGTAAGACACTGGGAAAAACATAAAATAACTGGAAGAGCTGGTATGGAAATCTCCACCCATAAATATTGATTTGCCTCATATGGTTTAAATGTTCCTGTTAGATTACGCAATAATCTATCAATAGTCTGAAATGCGTGTGCATGCATCATTGGGGCTTCATCACAGATGACTGGTTGCGTTTGGATTAGATTTCGGGCTTCCTTCATGTTTGCTATATATTGCATCAATCTTGCAGTTTTTTTCAAAGGGATTTTAAAGACTGAATGAGCAGTTTGGCCTCCAGCTAATAGTGTTGCTGCTATTTCTGTTGACACAACTGATGTTGCTGTATCTCCTCGCTCTAATAGTATGAAATAATGTTGAGTATACAAAAATTTTCTTGTTCCAGCAGGACCGTCTAAGAAAAAACACTTACTTGTATCATCTGAATCATTGTATACTGCGTTTAATATTGTATAAACAATATGGCGTTAATCATTGTTCAGTTTTTCTATGTTTAGAATCGCTTTGCCCTGTTATGCCAAAATGCTGAAGGATTCTGAATTCAGAGATACAGGCAGCATTCCGACTGAGGACAGCTTGAATTTTTTCAAATTGACACCATACGCTTGTGTAGCCCTGGTTCCTAGCGAACACAATTCACTACTGTATATCCACAGGCAGTCGAGCTTCTCAGCCAAACATTAGAAAGTACGGAGAGAACCCTGTGGAGTCGTGTCGCGTGCAATTGTAAGCGTGCACTAGTGTTTCCACATGACAACTCCATTCAGTCTTTTCTATTCCCGTTAACGTGCCTAACATGTCCAGTAATGTGCGGTTGAATCGTTCCGGCAGTGCATCAACTTCGGAGTGGTATGGAGTAGTTCGGGATTTACCGATATGTAAGATTTTTAGTAGTTCTTTTATTAAGTTGCTTTCAAAGTCTCTCCCTTGATCGGAATGTAGTCGTTGCGGAAGCCCAAAATGCATAAAGTACTTTTCCCAGAGCACCTTGGCCACCGTAATGGCTTTTTGATCCTTTGTCGGGAAGGCCTGGGCGTATTGAGTGTAATGATCCGTGATGACCAGCACATTGCCTATGCCGCGGCTATTGGGTTCAATACATAGGAAGTCCATGCATACTAAGTCCATAGGCCCGGTGCTTTTTAAGTGGCCCATTGGGGCGGCCCTGGTGGGCAATGTCTTCCGCTGAATACACCGCACACACCTTCGACAGTGATGCTCTACTGCTTCTCTCATTTTTGGCCAGAAAAACCGATCTCTCACCAGTCCAAAGGTCTTGTCGACCCCCAAATGACCGTGTTCATCGTGTACGGCCCTCAGTACCAAGTACTGTAGTCTTTTTGGTAGAACTAATTGCCTCCTATTCGGGTGGTTATGGTACTCTACAACTCGGTATAGCAAATTGTCCCATATTTCGAATTTGTCATCTTCTCGCATCAATATACCTCCTACGTCACCAGGAGCCTGTCTGAGGAGGGCCGGGCGATTTTGACGGATAGCATAGTGAATGGCTCCCGCGACCGGATCTTGTTGTTGGTACAGTAGCGCACCATATCTTTCCAGGCTATGATTTTGTCAGGCGTAACGTGCATACCACTTGGGTCTCGATTGGCTTCCGGGATAGCATTGGATGCGCATCCTAGAGAGTCGGCTACCCTTAGTTCAGAGAATGCTACTTGATCATTGACTATGGCAGCAGTACAACACAGAGCTCTTATCCCAGGTCCCGGAATTTCTTCCCATTTGTCGTCGTCGGGGGTTGTGGCCAGCCCCGGTCGCCTAGACAGGGCGTCAGCCCCAATGTTCAAGGGGCCTGATTTATATTTCAGAGTGAAATTGTAGTTGAAGAGGGCGGCCAGCCAGCGGTGTCCGGCCGCGTCAAGTTTGGCTCAGCCTGTGTACTGTGCAGAAAACAATGGGCTACCAAACAACGGGGTGAGTAAAAAATTATATGCATCGCAATGCAATGATGACCTCAAGTATGTACGTACACAATATGCCTGCTTGGAACTATGGATACAAGCAAGGACATTGTTGAGTTCTTTCAATCAGGTATATGTCATGTACTATAACGTTAGCATTATTGTGAATGACTTTATTTAAATTTAACCTGTCATCTGCATAATATAAATAACGCTTGCGCTAACATACACAGACACCATAATGTGACCGATGTTAAGTTAGCGAACATATTATACTAACTGTAAGCAATGTATTATTGGACATAAATTCTATATTCTCTAATTCAATATGTGCATAAAACATATGCACGGTGACAAATGAACACTTAAATAGCATATCGATGTTTTCTAACTACAATAGATCTTTAAATCTTCTAATATCGAAGTATCATCCTAATGTGAGACGTGTAACGGTGCTAATGTTGATGCAGACAGACCCTGACAAGATGCCTGATTACCGCCCATCTCACATGCGCGCTCACTTACATTGTGTGCACGGCCATTATGCTGATCACACATGAGAGGTTTGTTAGTCAGCGACCTTCGACAATAACTTTGTTAATGCAATGAAACATACCACAACACCATAATGTGACCGATGTTAGTTAGCAACATATTTACTAACTGTAAGCAATGTATTATTGGACATAAATTCTATATTCTCTAATTCATAGTGCAAAATAACATATGCCATTGACAAATGAACACTTAAAAGCCGATCAGATGTTGTACACAATAGATCTTTAAATCTTCATAATATCGAAGTATCATCCTAATGTGACGTGTATACGTGCTAATGTATAGATGCAGACAGACACAATTGACAATAGGCCTGATTACGCCCATCTCACATGCGCGCTCACTTACATTGTGCACGGCCATTATGCTGATCAACTGAGAGGTTGTTTAGCATCGACCTACACAAATAACTTTGTAAGTGCAATGAAACATACACAGACACCATAATGTGACCGATGTTAAGTTAGCGAACATATCATACTAACTGTAAGCAATGTATTATTGGACATAAATTCTATATTCTCTAATTCAATATGTGCATAAATAACATATGCACAGTGACAAATGAACACTTAAATAGCAGATCGATGTGTTCTACTACAATAGATCTTTAAATCTTCATAATATCGAAGTATCATCCTAATGTGACGTGTATACGTGCTAATGTATAGATGCAGACACGACACAATGACAATATGCCTGATTACGCCCATCTCACATGCGCGCTCACTTACATTGTGCACGGCCATTATGCTGATCAACATGAGAGGTTGTTAGTCAGCGACCTACGACAATAACTTTTTAAGATGCATATTCCGAAACATACCCAACACCATAATGTGACCGATGTTAAGTTAGCGAACATATTTGACTAACTGTAAGCAATGTATTATTGGACATAAATTCTATATTCTCTAATTCAATAGTGCATAAATAACATATGCACATTGACAAATGAACACTTAAAAGCGATCAGATGTTGTACACAATAGACTTTAAATCTTCATAATATCGAAGTATCATCCTAATGTGACGTTATACGTGCTAATGTATAGATGCAGCCAGACACAATGACAATAGGCCTGATTACGCCCATCTCACATGCGCGCTCACTTACATTGTGCACGGCCATTATGCTGATCAACATGAGAGGTTGTTAGTCAGCGACCTACGACAATAACTTTGTAAGTGCAATGAAACATACACAGACACCATAATGTGACCGATGTTAAGTTAGCGAACATATCATACTAACTGTAAGCAATGTATTATTGGACATAATTCTATTTCTCTAATTCAATATGTGCATAATAAACATATGCACAGTACAAATGAACATCTTAAATAGCAGATCGATGTGTTCTACTACAATAGATCTTTAAATCTTCATAATATCGAAGTATCATCTACTTGTGACGTGTATACGTGCTAATGTATAGATGCAGACACGACAACATGACAATATGCCTGATTACGCCCATCTCACATGCGCGCTCACTTACATTGTGCACGGCCATTATGCTGATCAACATGAGAGGTTGTTAGTCAGCGACCTACGACAATAACTTTGTAAGTGCAATGAAATAAAAAAAATGTACATGACGCTGAAATATTAACAGAAGTGTACCTTATGCCTTAACGCTGATGTGCGCTAACTTTGATGTGCAATATGTTCTATGTGTGGCGTTTGCACTTGCAGAGGCCCCTCCCTAGGCATTTCAATTAATGCCGGTTGATCGCGTGAATACATAAACTTACTAACATTCTCTTATGCAAAGTCTCGCCATGGCAGCGTGCCGTCAAATTACGACGCGGGGTCATGTGACTTCACATTGGCATGGCAACGTAATGTCACGTGACCCCGTGGTGTTATTTCACTCCGGGAGAGGAACAGTAAGGGAGGGGGAGGAGGAGGGGGAGCACGGAAGGAAGCAGGAAGGGATGTGCGAGATGAAAATATGTCGCACCGCTGAGTTCATGTATCCAATTTTACATAAATGATATTCTTTGTGAAACATGTTTGCACAATATCTTATGAATCCAACAGATATCTTCAATGCACGTAATTTTTTTACAGAAATGATTAGCGAATACAGACAGTACTAATTTCTGATTTGACGAGGCTAAAAGATCATCTTCAACAACTTTTGATGTTTATGTTTAAAACACTGTATAGCTTCAGCATCAAGTCCAATGTTAACGCTAGGAATGATTATATATTTGATGTCATGCATTATATACATACAATGTAGGACAAATACTTGTTCCGAATTATTATGTATGTTTATTTTATACTTGGGAAAATATGAGAAAACAGAGTCCCTGTTTGGATATGCACTCCACCTTATATGTGTAAATTATACATACTGGAAGGAGGTGGTGTGTACCACCTCCACTGATTTGAAATAATATTGTATTTATTAGTGAACAAAAGGAAAACAAAAAAGTAGATTAAAACTAAAACTCGCAACAGTGCTTATTGTAGAACTGCAGGTCAATGTATAATAATATTGTCCCTGCTAATACGAAACTGTGAACCTAACCTAACAGATGCGTACAGCCATGGCAGATGTCTGCATATAATAATTACTGTATCCAGGCATATGTGCTGGTGCTTCAAAAGAAGTTCTAGGTGTACACTATGTAGTGTGAAATATTGAACCCAAGACTAAGTATTCCAAGCTAAGTAAGTGAATTTTCCAAGGATGGAATTACAAGCAAAATTAATCCATATATACTCTGTAATGTATACCATTGCATTATGAGTATAATTTCTGGCATTTATATGATTTAATTTAATTTTAATATTAGGGACCCCTAGTAGGGTCATGTTTTAATTTAGGGCTGACCTCTGTTTAAAACATTAAGCTGCTGTACATGCTGTTTGAACCATTATATAGTTCTAAACAGCATTTATCTCCGGTAGGGATTAATGTTCAATCCTCCAATTTGTAGACATGGCAACCCATGGGTATAAAACAGGAAGCAGTCACAGAGGCACGCCCACCCCAGAAGTTCATGACTGAACGAAATGTGCGTAGGGTGTTAGTGACACTATGGTCACCCTCCCAACAGTCAAATAAACAGTAATGTGCTGCACACCATTAGATGTATAAACAAAAAGTATTACTGGTGCTGCTGGTTCAAGGATAACTGTCAAAACATCCACTTGGACTATGAAAAGGAAGGATCCAGCGCTCCATGGAAAAGTGCCTTTTCACTTGAAAAAGACCTACTAAGGTCGAAACGGTCGTTGTGTATGGCGCAATAAAATGTTATATTTTTGCAAAATCCGTGGAGCGCTGGATCCTTCCTTTTCACACTCTCCCAACAGTGCATTATCATATATCTACTGTAAGAATGATTCAGTGAATAGCTAAAACGATGTGGGCTCAGATCCACTAGCAGAGAGGGACAAAAGTAGACATACTTGGGTCCTGTATGCGACACTGCACAGTTGATTCAGCCTGCAGGTAATATTATTTTCCCTCTCCTGCTCTTCCGTCTCTACCCCTCTCCCTTCGTATGTGAGAGTGGAGTGTGTAGAGGAAGTATAGTGTTCTGAGTTAGTGGCAATACACTGCTACTCTCAACTGTGGAGTCTCAAGGCATTTATAAGGAGAAAAAAAAACCTTATAACAACGCTCTAACGGAGACTTATAAATGATAGTAATAAAAAAAATTGAATTTTTGAAGTACCAGTTGGCTTAATTCCCCTATAGGCAAGGCCTGTGAATTTGGTTCAAAAGAAAAAATAAATTTTTATTCGAAGGTAACGAAAGAAAAATTTAGTACAACAGATTTTATAACTTGTAATATGGACTTTATTGTCTATTTAATTGAATGTCCTTGCAGACAACAGTACATAGGCCGCACTACCCGCCCACTGAAAACAAGAATTTTAGAACACATGGGGAATATAAGAAGGAAATTACAAAGTCATACTGTACCAGAACATTTTGAAATACATCATGGGAGCGATCCAAAAGGTCTGACTTTTAGAGGCATAAAGAGAGTCAAATCTCATTGGAGAGGCGGCAATAGAGTATCTCTCTTATCTCAAAGAGAGACATTCTGGATACATCAAATGAAAACTATGAACTCAAGAGGCATGAATGTAGATATAGACATTGCCGCTTTCCTATAAATAGTCTATTATCAATGACATTATTGACTCTCCTATAAGCATTTGTCTCTTTTTTTATTTCTCTTAATTTTGAGATTATTATTAATATGAGATTTTATATAGATATGTTTTTAGTATCATTGTACATGTGGAACATTTTATTATACTGTCATTTTGATATATAGTTTATATTGTATTTAAAATTACACTAATTACTTCTTTATTCCTCTTTTCCTTTTCTCTCTTCCTATATCAAATGTATTATTGTGATTTGTCATGTTTTATGATGAGATTAATATATGAGGACTAGTATTATATGTATCTTAGTATTTATATATTTTTTATATATTAGTATCTTGTATTTTTTATATTAGTTTTTCTTCATGATACAACTACATGGCTGTACTTTATAATCTGAAACTTCTTTATTTGGATGATGTAGGATGTTTTGCCACATCATATAAACTAAAAGAAAACTGACCTTCAGATGTCTGAGGGATTTTAGAGCTAGCATGAAAGATATAAACACTGCGTTGTGAGTTTACATATATGTATCAGAGACTGAAAGACTGCTGAAATGTGTTCCGCATTTAGACCGCTCTCATTGGCTGACAGAAGCCAATCACGGCTAGAGCCTGACTGGCTCATTAACCAATGAGAGCAAGAGGACTGCTATTAAAATTGGGGGATTACGAAGCCAATCACAGACTACTGACGTAGCGACAGACAGCGAAACGCGTAGAGCCGTAAGCGCCCTGCTGACGCTACTCCTCTGTGCCTGCCCACACTTCAGGTCCCCTTCAAATCGGTGAAGTTTAAAAGCGCCACGATACCGGAAGTGAATTGCCGAGAACCGGAAGTGACGTGACGGGAGATCCATGCGGAGGGGTGAGAGTTTGGAAGCACTGTTCCTATGTGCCTACTATATGGTTTTATTGATGTAAGCATACATCCTTATGGTTTTAGAGATTAAAGTGTTATACTTTTATTGGTACACACTATATTTGGCTTTTTCATTTCCCCACACATGGTTGACTGCCTCCCATCCTGATTGACATGCAGTCACAGTGAGTCAATCTAACCCCAAGACTATGAAGTACAGAAAGAGGTTACTAACACCCACCTATCTCACCACCACTGCCTACCTGAGTTTGGGCTACATACGTGATTTTTTTCAGAAGAAATGTGAATCCTGATTTTATAGAAGTCTGCAGAAATCGAAATATTTCTTTAAGACATTGTTGCACTATTTTGTGTCTTCTTTCATTTCACATATCACCATTGATTGAGTTGCGCTCCCCTTCAACTTCCACACATTTATAAGGAGAGACAACTATTATCCCTGAGTGCACCCCCAGTATTCAGCTGATGCAGAATCCAATTTCCTGTATATATCAATTGCTTATTTTATACAGCTGAAACACAATAGGTAGTACACTATTTCTTTATATTGTACACAAATGAAATAGTTATATGTTTCACAAGCAATTAGTATGTATATTCCTGCTCCTAATTACGCACTTTATTTTATTTTCTCTATTTGTCACAGTTGAAGATAAAATGACATATAGAAACTTTATATTGTTCAATTGTACAATACATATACTAAGAATGTAATAAAAAATTTGCTACGATTTGAAAATCATTATTAATTAAAGATATTATTTAATATTCAAGAACAGATAGATTATATATGAAAATGTTATACTCACTATTTGAACAATGACACCTCTGTGTTACTGTACATCAAAAATGCTCTTTAAGATGATGTTGTACTTCATATAATGTTAATGTACAGTAAAACATGCAAATATGTCCGAGCTTTATCTAGAAGAACAATTTTGACTTACATAAAATAAATATGAGTTTGGTTACATCCAACTGATGTGGGGAAACCATGGTTGTGTGTGCTTCAGCGCATGCACCCACCCCAAAAAAATTGTGGGTGCATGTGCATGATTGCGTGTAAACTGGAGGACGAAGGCACATCCGCACATGTTGTTGATTTAAATGAAAGTCACTACATGCCCACACACACACATCCACTGACACACTACAATTATGGAGATTGGATAATCCATTGTAGGACAAGTATGAATGTTTGCTTAATGGGATTTGTCGAAGAATACCTTTCACTGTATGTGTATGTGCGTGTTCATCACTATTTTTGAAAATGTGAGTTCGTTATCATTTCTGATCATCTCAAAGAATGTAATTAATTACATTCAAGTCACCTACTTGTGAAAACTTGAATGTTGTTGCCCCAAAATATGTATTATATGTGCATACCAACATGGATGTTCATTTGTAATACTATACTGTCACATTAACATAATCATATTATTTTATACATATCAGAGCATAGTTCTATTCACACCACAGTTGTAAGCTGAGTTCACATCTAAACACACAACTGTTATAGTGTTGACACAAAGATCACATACATTACACGTAGCACTAAACCACATGTATAAATGTACGTCTAATGTTAAGCATTCACCCCTCATGCACACTTAATTTATATTTTTGAAAATTGTTATAAACTTGTTTCAATACATTAACTTACCATAGGCACATGGTCACGTACACACACAATGTGTTCATCCATCGTTAGCCTAGGATGATGAAAATATTAAACTCAATTTTTGACTAATAAACAATTATAGAATATTAGAAGGTTAAGACATATATTGTTACTTGTAATGTAGAAAATAGCTGAAGCACTCAAATGCAGGTATATTGATCCAAAATAAGCCAAACCACCAAACCAGGGTACTAACAAATGATATAGTACCTAATGTGTAATAGTATGGGTACTATCCTCCTGAAGACAGGTGGCATATGGTACAAGCCATCAGTCTTACCATCAGTCTCATTGGCAGGTTCCCCTGGAAAATAAGCAAATACTCACATCCTGGTAGGGTAGGTAGGCAGGCTGTGCAGCTACTAAATGCAATACAGGGAAAAAGGAGACCAAAAGCGCACCAGCACAAAGGGAGCAGGAAGGACCCAAAACCAAAAATAATTAAAAGGGCACTTTAATGTGACAAAAGACCCATCCAACACGTTTCGAACGTCACAGCGTTCTTTTTCAAGGATAAAACACAATGTTATAACATCCATTATATACCCTCTTACCTGTGGGCCGTTTCGCGCCAAAAATCGGAACCTGATGACGTCATGACGCTGCGCGCATCAGCGCGCATGCGCAGAGCGACTCAGTGCCGATCTAAGGGCAAAGGGATGTCCCACAAGCAGTGTGGCCATTTTGGATAAGGGCAGGTATAGGAACACATTACAAATGCATTACTAAACATCCCTGCAGACAGAGGTAAATTACTACTCACTGGGCATGCGCATTACAACGAAATAAAGCTATACAAGGCTAAACTAACACTTATTAAAGAATACTGATTATCAAGAAGAAAAACATAAGAGAAGAAAATTAAAAGACTTATTGTGTTACAACTAAACTATATGTAAAGAAAGTAAGTAAGGATATAGAAAACATATAAACATAATTAAGGTTAAAAATGTGCAAAAAGATAAGCTTAAAGACATATTAAAACATATATACTGCATAACACAGATTGTGGACCTAAATCCTAGGAACCAGGGAAAACAACAATTATCATATATAAAACACATTGTATAGAATATTATGAACACAATACATCAAAGAACCAATTTAAACTAGAACTTTATAAGATTAATTTATAACATTTTCATAATAAATCTTAAGTTCAAAGGTTATTTTTGATCAGAATTAAGTGTCTGAAATATTGTCAGCTGATTTT